>VMDO01039584.1:0-12576 GCA_007922755.1 Pedetes capensis
AAATCAATCTGCCATTGAAAACCCTATGCACAGCAGAGAAGCACTGACAATAGTGTTTCCCGTTGTACAGAGGGTCGCTATGAGTTTGATACCGACTCAACGGCACCTAACAACAACAACAACAACAACAACAACAACAACAACAACAACATTCATCTGTTGGATGTCTCCCTATCTTCCCACCATGATTCAGTCTCCACCCTTCTCTGCCTTGCTGTGTGTCTCAAGGAAGACACACCTGTATGAAGGGCTCCCTTGTCTTCTGAGATCCAGTGGATTTAGAATGTGGTCAAAATTTTTTCCTCCACACTTGTTCCCTGTTGTGTCATCATATGCTGGAAGAGTCCCTCTTCTTTAAGTTCCTAGAAGGTAGCCTTTTCCACCAACTCTGCATCTTCAGTAACCCCTCTTTTCATTTATCCCTCAGGCCTTCTGCTAGTAATCCCACCTTTACTAGCTATGGAGTATTGCACTATCCCTTATAATTCTCCAGTACCTGTCCCAGGCCTCTGTGTATCATCCTTTTTTAAAAATTCCCCTCACCTTTTCCAAAATGAATATATTCCTATTTCTTTCTATGTACATCTTAGATATACTAATACATATCAGAAATTATTCCATGTATTAAACAGCTGCTTGTTACTGTAATGAGATATCTGAGGCAGAATAACTTAAAAAGTAAAGAGGTTTATTCAGCCCACAGTTTTGTAGGTTCAAGAGCATTGTGCCTACATTGGCTCAGTTCTGGTGAGGGCCCTCTCTATCACATTACATCACAGTAGATGCCAATGTCAGAAGTGTGTGCAGGAGCAAGAGGTCACATCATTTTGTATTGCTTGTTGAGGCAACATCTCATTATGTAGGCCGGGCTGGCCTAGAGCTCACTATGTAGCTCAGACTGGCCTCAAACTCATGATCCTTCATGATCCTCTTGGCTCAAACCCTGAGTGCTGGTATTATAGGCATGAGCTACCATGCCTGATGAGAAGACCATAAATTGAACAGAAAGCCAGAGAGATCTAGATGCAGGCAAGCTCGGGTTTTTATAACAACCTTCTTCAAGAACTATCAAGAACTCCCTCCCACATGAATTACTTTAGTCCCTTCCAAGGGCACCATGGGTGACCTAAGGAACTCCCACTAAGCTCAGCTTCTTAAAGGCCCAATCAACTCTACATCACTGTACTAGGGACTAAGCATCCAGTATATAGACCCATGGGTGAAAACCACACAATATCAGAACTATAATACTCCAGGAAATGTGTTGCTCATTTATTTGAGGAAGAAAAGAATAATCTCCTTACAATGTGAATCAGGAGAGTGAGGGAGGCAAGAGAGGTTAAGAGAGATACTATATACTAAAAAAAAAAAGGGCCAGGAGTGCAGCTCAAGTGGTCCAGCACTTGCAGCGCATGCAGGTGCAAGGCCCTGGGTTCAACGCCCAATACTGAAAACAAAACAAAACAAAACAAAACAACAACAACAACAAAAAAAAAACTGGAATCCTTAGAACTACTAGAAGAAAAGATAAGGAATATCTCCAACACATAGTCACAGGTAAGTATTTCCTTAACAAAACTTCACCAGGAAACTGCACCAAGAATCGACAAATGGTATTTTTTACATGAAACTAAAATGCTTCTGTACAATAAGGAAACAATCAACAGAGTAAAGGGAGAGCCCACAGAATGAGAGAAAAGCTTTGCTTTCTACACATCAGAGAGAGTACTAATTTCTAGAAAATACAAAGAACTTGCTTGCAGCCATACCACTGTGGTGTCAGCCTCATCAGATCTCAGAAGCTAAGCAGGGTAGGGCCTGGTTAGTACCTGGATGGGAGACCACCTGGGAACACTGGGTGCTGTAGACTTGGGAGAAGGACCTGGCAACCCATTTGCCTCCAAAACAATCAGCCATTGAAAACAGTATGAATAGCATAGAAGCACTAACAATACTGTTTTGCCTGTTATATGTAGGGTTGCTATAAGTCAGACACCAATTCGACGGCACCTACCAACAACAACAACAATGAACTTAAGAAATCAAATATGAAGACAGCAAATAATCCAATAAATAAATGAGCAGTGGAACTAAACAGACAGTGCTCAAATGAAGAAGTACAAATGGTCAATAAATACATGAACAAATGCTCAATATCCCTAGCCATTAGGGAAATGCAAATCAAAACAACATTGAGATTCCATCTTATAAGCTTCAGTAAGAATGGCCAAGATTAAAAAAGTTAATAGTAAATCCTGGCAAGGATATGGGGAAAAAAGAACCCTTTTACACTACTGGTGGGGCTGCGAATCAGCTCAGCCATATTGATTTGAAAATCAATTTGGAGGTACCTCAGAAAGCGGAGAGTAGAACTGTCATATGACCCAGCTGTACCACTTGCTGGGAATATGCCCTAAGGAAGATAAGTCATCATACCACAGGAATACCTGCATTTCCATATTTAATGTAGCACCCTTCACAATTTCAAGACCATGAAATCAACCAAAATGTCCATCAACATAGAAGTGGGATGAAAAACTATGGCATATATACACAATGGAATATTACTCAGCAATGAAGAATGAAATTATGTCATTTGGAGCAAAATGGATGGAACTAGAGAACATCATCTTAAGTGTATTAACCCAGTCCCCAAAAGAAAACTACTATGTTCTCACTTATATATAAGCTAAACCTGATTTAAAGGAAGAAAAAAACCCTATACATATATAGACACACACACAAAAAAAATGAAGAATCAAACCGGGCACGGTGGCGCATGCCTGTAATCCCAGAAGCTCAGTAGGCAGAGGCGGGAGGATCACAGAGGCAGTCTGCGGAAGTTATCGAGACCCTGTCTCAAGAAGTAAAAAAAGTAAAAAAAAAAAAAAAAAAAAAAAAAAAAAAAAAAAAAAAAAAAAAAAAAAAGGGGGGCTGGGGGCACAGCTCAGTGGTCCAGCACTTGCAGAGCATGCAAGCGCGAGGCCCTGGGTTCAACCCCCAGTACTGAAAAAGAAGAAGAAGAAGAAGAAGAAGAAGAAGAAGAAGAAGAAGAAGAAGAAGAAGAAGCAGCAGCAGCAGCAGCAGCAGCAGCAGCAGCAGCAGCATAATTAACAAGGGAAAATATAAACAGAGTAGAACAAAAGGGGGAGAGGATCAGAGTGTAGAAGCAGAGATTAGGGAAGGATGGAAGGTGAGGGGAAATAACATAGAAGGGGAGAGGAAAATCTCAAAATATATGATACAACTACATGAATATATGGAAAAAATAGGAGAAAGGAAAAAAATCAATGAGAATATAACCCATGATGGCACATGAGTTTTATTATATATCAGTTAAAATGTATACTTTGTTTCTTTTCTTGTTTAGTTTATATGATTCTGTACAATACATAAGTGGATGAATATGTAAGCAAAAGTGATTTAATAGTTGCATAATGGATATAGCAAATCACTTATTACTCCGTCCCCGCCAACATTATGAATAAGGAAAAAAAAGGAAAAGAAAAAAAGCTTCACAATGCAATTACAAACACGTCCTTGATTTGTTACATTTGCAATCTTTTCTAATGTGCATTAGCAATGGTGAATATCTTTTCCATCCAAATTTTTATAGATAAAGGTAATGAAGAGTGACACCATGTTTACTCATATTCATTAATCTCCTGAGTCAAAGACATGATAAATTTAATTTCATTTTTACAAAACTGATCTGAAAGGTTCCATTTACTTAGTGGTATTACTGGTGTTGTTTAATTAAAATATTAATCCTTCAAAAAAAAAAAGAAATCCTTCAGTGGAGTCAGAATACCTGATTTTAATGTGAATTATGGGATCTCAGAGGAGTGGAGGTCAAGTGAAAGGGCTTAATTATCCAAGACAAGATGAATGCAAGTATCATGATAAGCTACAGGAATGAAATGGTAATTAGAGGACTTTTTACTTATAGGGATTATGGCTAATCAGAATATTTCTAAAAATGAAATAATTGGGCATCTTGTGAGGTGATATCTGACATATTCAAGCAGAAAAAGTTTAGGTTTGTTGGAAAGCCTAACTCAAGTTACTATAGAAGTGTTTCTCAACTTCACACCCAAATGAGGAGAAGGCAAGGTACTGTACAATAGAACCCTGCAACCACTGTTGCATACCATGAATCTTCCACCAAGCCTTCCCCAGTGGGACCTGAAGACACTTTTCAGATTGATTCTGCGCTAAGGCTAGGATAATACAAAGACCATCTGGGAGTTATTAGCTAAAGACTGTGTACTGATGCTAATCTCTGGACACCCCAAACTGTATCATGATCAATAAGTGGATTAGGAGGCTTATGGAAGTGAGACAGTAAGGCAACAACTCTTCACTATTTGAAATGTACTTCCTAGGTGGTGGAAATAACTAAACATCAGACTATTTAATTTCAAGTAACCATGCCTCCTGAACTATTTATCATGAATTGATCCATGAAATCATAATACTAGATATGGACAGCAATATTCCATTTTAAAATTAGAATTGTACAGAACTGACTGAACCTAAGCATGCCTACAAGTCACAAGAAAATGACTCAAGCAGACTATTCAGACTCTCAAGAAACCTTGTCCTACTTCTTGGCTACCTCTTTATCAGCCCACATTTGTGGCCAATTGGGACATTCCCTGTGACTACAGAATACAGTAGGATAATGTGAGTCCAGTTTATAGATAGATGTGCATGACATGCTGAAACCTCCTGGAGGAGGAAAGCTGCTATGCTACAACTTTATTCAGAGGTAGACCTGAATGACTTTGTAAATCCTCCCAATGAGAAAAATGACATATCTTATTGTTCACTTGGAAAGCAAGAAAGATAGTTTGATTTAAAGGCAATGACAAGGGGGTTAGCTGAATTCTCTAAGACTTGGGAAGAGTAGACTTGGGAAACTGGTAACAAGGATGTCTGGACAAGTATGTACATGGAGTACTCACAAGGTAGACAGAGTGTCAAAACATACTTTCTCAAGTAAATGATCACCAGAGAGCATCTATTTTGAAAGAATTTCTTAATAATTATAAAGATAAGAAAAGTTAAGCTTCAAGAAATGGTAGATTAGCTTGTTTCAGAGCAAACCCTCCCATGAAGGGCTACTAGAAAATCTGGAATAAAAAGCCAATCTGTTTGTGAGCACTGGAAAGAGAACAAGTCAGTGAAAAATTTTGTGATCAAAATCTTGAAGAAAGAAGCTCATAGAGGTGAACTCTATACCTGATACCACTTTTTGTCTTGAGTTATTTTTATAGGACAGTAGAGAAGTGAATAGAGCCTATAGGCCCTTGAGAGACTAGGATGCAGAAATTGAAGTTCAACTTTCAAAGGAGCAGAGATTCATATGTACATCCTTGAATTTCACTTGGGACAAGGTGAGGCTGTGCTTTAGGAATAAAAGTTGGTGGGAAATCTACCCTCACAAGGTCTAAGACCCAGCTTTAAATAAGACTGATCCCAAATTGCCTTCAGCGTACCACTGTGGTGTCCTATCCTGTCAGATCTCGGAAGCTAAGCAGGGCTGGGCCTGGTTAGTTCTTGGATGGGAGACTGCCTGGGAATACCAGGTGCTGTAGGCTTGGGAGAAGAATGCAGCAACCCACTCTGAAAAAACAATCAGCCATTGAAAACCCTATGAATAGCAGATAAGTACTAACAATAGTGTTTCGACTGTTATACATAGGGTCGTTATGAGTCAGACACTGACTCAATGGCACCTAACAACAAAAATCCCAAATTAAATTAAGGTGATTGGCCTTTATCCTAACTGGAGGCCTCAGATCTATAGGATAAGCCACCAAATTCTGCCATTGAAAGTTTTGCAGGCAGAATTTTTCTCCTTAATCTCATAGATCCATAGATGGGGAGGGATTCCTTCAGGAGCTTTACTTAATGAATTATGACAAAGATCCTCATCTACATCTGGTTTAGATTATTTGTTTTTGAGTGTCATTGAGTTGGGTCAATGGTGACCCTATGTGCTCATAGTGACCCTATGTACAACAGAAAAAAACACTACCCAACACTGCCATGAACAAAATCTTTTTATGTTTGAGCCTGATGTTGAAGCCACTATGTTTCTTCTCATTTTGAAACATGCCACATGAGCAAAAGGAGGTCCCAGGGAATTTATTCCATTCCCATCATTAAGATCAATTCTACTTTGAGGAGGTAACTTGTCATCAGTAATTTCTTGAATGCTTTCCAACCTGGAGTGGGGGGAGCTCATTTTCTGACACTATATTTGACAGTGCTTCTCTGCTGTTCATAGGGTTTTTAATGGTTAACTGGTTTGGGAGTAGGCTGCCAGGTCCTTCTCCCTAGTCTGCCTTAGTCTGGAAGCTCAGCTGAAACCTGTTCACCATGGGTGGCCTTGTTGTTATCTGAAATACCTGTGGCATAGCTTTCAGCATCACAGCAACATGCAAGCCCTCACAGCATGACAAGCTGACAGACACATGAGGGTCAGATGATTTGGATGATGTTATTTTAACTTCTGAGCTGATGCTGTTAATGGGATGGAGGTGCTGGGAATAATGGAGAGAGATGAGTGTGTTTTGCATTCAGGAAGGGCATGGATTTTGAAGACCAGAAGGCAAGCTGTGACAGATAGAATTCTAAGATGGCTCTCTCAAATCACCAGCCCCCTGTTTACATACCTTCTCTGGGTTAACCAAATGTTATTCTGTATTGCTGTGAAGAGATTTTGCAAATACAACTAGGTTCTCAAATCAGTTTTGCCTTAATAAGAGGATTATCTGGATAAGACTGAACTAATTATGCCATCCCTTAAAATAAGGGCCTGAAGCTGGGGACCATGGTTGCACACTTGTACTCCCAGCAACTCAGGAGGCTAAGGCAAGAGTATTGTGAGCATGAGGCCTGAGGCAGCCTGTGCAAATTAGTGAGACTCTGTCTCAAAATTTTAAAAAGATGGGAGCAGGAGTGCAGCTAAGTGATAGAGCACTTGCCTAGCATGCTCAAATCAGAGACAGAGAATCTAGAAGCATGAGAGTCAATGTGCCTTTGCAGAGTTTAAATTGGAAAGGACTACATGATAAGGAATGTAACTGAACTCTAGTTGCCAAAAACAGCCTGGTGGACAGCCAGCAAAATAATGGGGACTACAGTCCTATAGCTTCAAGGAGGCTGACTAATGAAATGACCTGAATGACCTTGAAAGCAGACATTCTCCTGGAGCCTCCAGATGAGAACTCAGTCTGTTTGACATCTTGATTCCAACCTTGTGAGACCTTGAATAGAAAATGAGATCATGCCATACCAGATTTTTTACCTACAGACCTGTGAGCTAATGAATGGGTATTTTGTTAAGCTGCTAAATGTATAGAAATTTGTTATACAATAGTAAATCATTACATCATGGAACACAACATCTTCTGTATCTGAGCCCTTCATCAGTGGTGGATTTACAAACCTATTCTGTAAATCTTCTCATCATTAATATTCTAATGCAATTCTTTCCAGATCCCTGATCAGTTAATCTTTTAGCCATTGCTAATATGGCAGAGTATATCCACACCTCCAGTCATGATAAGTTTTATACTAAAAGGACACTCATATGAACCACACAAAATCCTATGCACTGGAACCATGTCTCTTTCTCAGTGTTTCCTGGATTATCTCTGACTGAGGCTATAGTCACCAGCTATCCAGTTACATCTGCTATCAACATATCAAAAAGATATATCAATAAACTGGACCATTGTTTTATCCCTCTTTTTATAATTGGTCATGAGGATAAGAAACTCCCTGCAAGATTTATTTTGGCTCACAATTTTGTAGGTTTCAATTAATAGTGAGTTGGCCCTGTTGCTTTGGGCATGTAGTGACACAGTACATCATGGTGAGAACATGTGGCAGAAAAGGCCAGTTCATCTCATGGACAGAAGTGAATTAGAAGAGGGACAATATCCTCTTTAAGGGTATGCTCACAATGACTGGAAGACCTCACACTAGGCCCCAGCTCCTAAAGCCTCTACCACCTCCCAACAGTATCACTGAGAGCAACAAATCTTTAAAATATGGGCCTTTGGGGATCATTCAAGAGCCACACACTAGCATGTAGTTTGAGAGCTAGCCAATGAAATATCAGGAGTATATATCAAGGGAGTCTGATCCAACTGCACCTGTAATTTATCTGTGATTTCTTGACTTATTTAGGTGTGATCTTTTAAAGTCATTTGGAATTAATGGTGGAAAGCTAGTGCTCACACCACACTTTATTATTCGAGAGAGTTGACATAAACAAGTTTAGAATGAGTGGCTCATTTACACAAAATATTAATATCTCATGGTCAGGTGTTAAATCTCTACCAAGGTTTAGTAATAAGCTGGGAACAGCTTCTTGAATGTAGACTAGTTGCCAAGAGAAGAGAACCACAAGTTCTATGGTTCATATGAGTGCCCATTTTGCTCTAAAACTCTATGGCTATGTATCCTAATTCTACTACTGGGGATTTCTAAGACTTTTTGGAGCCTCTGTCTAATATACATACAATATAATGGAATCTGCGAGATCATGAGGCTAAACTGTCAGAGAAGCTTACGCTATAGTTTGGACCTACTGTAGATCTTTTTTCTTGCATTGGGTACCACTCGAAACTGGAAACCATATGGAGTCCAAGCACGAAGCCAACATAATATATGTTCTCTCTAAAATCCAAGACCTTAATTCCCTTAAATTAGGTGGAGCAAGTTCATCTGCAGGTATGTGGTCCACCACTATTTCTCAAATGCATAACTCCCTACCCCCTGGCCTCCCACCCTGGCAAGCATCCTTTTACTCCTTTGTGAAGCTGTGCTCCTGTGGCATATATAGAACCCTCTACTGGGTCTTTTTATAGCACAGACTCCTTAGTTGGTTAGTTTCATTTTGTAAGGTCTATCTTTCTGGGGTGAAAAGTTCCACCCACTACAGCCTAGGAGCTCTCCTTAGTGCTGATGAGTATGCACTCTTTAATAATGGCAGCTTTAACTATGAAATATAGCAGGCCTTGTCCAGCCTGCAAAGCCCATGACTCCCCAGTCCTTTTGATACTGTAAGTAAGCTCTGATGGGCAATTTATTTGTCTAAGGTTATTATGTGGTCAGAGGCTAAACTTACAGAAGAATTTATGATTCCTGGCTTAGTCATTATTTACCTTTTTACTAAATACTAGTACTTGTCAGGTATTTGTGTTGGACATTAGAAATACAAACATAAAATAGGCTATGCTTTGGGATACAAAGAGTACAATGCAGTGTTTATCTTTTATTTTTTACCACAACCCACAGTTTGAAATAATTTTTCATCATAACTCATAGTATACACACATGCATACATACATATGTAAAACAAATTTCACAAAACAATATTCACCTTAACTACTTGCTTGGGAGAGTGGTAGGTCAACGAAAAAAAGGAAGACCCTCAACTAGATGAATTGACACAGTGTCTGAAACAATGGGCTTAAATATGAAAAAGATCATGTGCCCGGCACAGAATTGGGGAGTGTTTCATTCTGTTGTACATAGGGTCACTATGAACAAACTTGGTTGGATGGGACTTAAGAACAACAACATTTGACTCTTTTATATCTTATTTAGTTTAAAACCTTTGTAGGTCTTGACCTATTGAATTGATTTCAACATCTACTTTTAATGGAGGAAGGACACTTCAGGTTGACAAATATGGTTTTATTTAATAATCTGTGATGTGTATCTTATATAATGCATATATTTATACCTTCAGGCAAATATTTCATGTGAAGGTGGAAGTGAGCAGCCTGAAAAGAGTGTCCCTTGGGATCTTGTTAAAATGAAGACTCTAACTCAGTATCCCTCAGACAGAGCTTGAGATTCTCAGTCTGTTTCTAATTAGCTCTCAAGTGATGTTGATGCAGCTGGTCCATGGACCACATGTTTACTACTAAGGACTTAAAATTCAAATATATTGATGGATGGGCTGAACAGCTAAAGTAGGCACTGATAAGAGTGTCTTGAGAGTGAACTGAATCTATGAGAGAGATTTTGGAGACAAAATTTTAAGCCATAAGTACAACATGGTCAGTCACTATTATAGCTACTTTTCCTGACCTAGCTTCTGAAAGTGGTGAGAATATTTATGTTTCTAAAATGCACAAACAAATCAACTATATATATATGCATATATATGTATATGTATTGTATATATGTGTTTATGTATGTATGTGTGTGTGTATATATGTATATATATGTATATATGTATATATACATATATATACATATATATATATATATATAGAGAGAGAGAGAGGGGGGTTGGGATTTAGCTCAGTTGGTAAAGCGCTGCTCTGCAGTCTCTGAGGCCCCGAGTTCGATTCCCAGCACGGCAAAAATGGGAGAAGGACTTGGTAATCCACTCCAGAGGCAATCCCACAACAGTTAGCCATTGAAAACCCTGTGAGGGTCACTAAAAGTCAGATGGCAACTCAGCGGCACTTAACAACAAACAATATATATATTTTGTAAGGTCTACCTTTCTGGGGTGCATATATATATATATGTATGTATATAGTTGGGAGTGGATTGCCATGTGCTTCTCCCATTTTTGCAGTGCTGGGAATCGAACCTGGGTCCTCAGAGAGTGCGGAGCAGCACTTTACCAACTGAGCTAAACCCAGTCACACACACACACACACACACACACACACACACACACACACACACACACATATAGTAGTTTTGCTAAAAAGAGACTGAATGATATAATTAGGACCTTAACAGTACTACAGTTATATGCTCAGGTAACTAGTGATGGTACTTAAGTGAGAAGGCTTTATCCATTTCTACAGAGATCCAGAATGGGTGAACATATGCTTACCACTGACTCCACAAAAATGGATAGCATTGAAGCACCTTAAAGATTATCACCTGTAAAGGGTATAGGGTCCAGGAGATAGGGCACAGTGCCAAGCATATATGACAATATCCAGAAAACTGCAGTATCTATTTCTCAGCAGCCTGAACTTTTTCCTTGGCACAGGTGAGGCCTGTCAGCCCTATTGTAAATATCTGATTCCATCTACATCCTTGCTACTGCATAAGAGTGGTTTAGGGGCCATTCTTCCCCTGAATGCCTGGTAAGGGACAGGTCACAACATAATTCACATATTCACATGTCATCTGATCCACTGGGCAGTCCTTTGAGGCAAATATTAGCTCCATTTCAGGATGACATGGCTGATCCTTGCAGCAATGTATCTGTTATAAGTGTCAGGTTGATTCCTCTAGCTTTGAGTCCCAGAGGTAATGTGAATTTTACTTATTTTATGTTTTGACAGCAGAAATTTTAAGTGGCTTCATTGTCCTCCTAAGCTCATTTAATGGTTCAATTGCTTATCATGTATTGTTTTCTGGCTTTAGTTTATAAAAATTATTATTATGGCAAACACAATCCAGTTCCTTTAGGAAAAAAGTGGAGATGAGTGAGAAAAAAGGAAGAAAAAGAAAAAAGGAATATCACTTACACAAAATCTATGGGATCGTGAGGGCAGCAGTGCTCACTGATCTGGTTACAGGTAGAAAAGATCCCGGGTGGGCACACAGCAGAGGAATAGCATGGTGGTGCCCCACTATCAGGTGACCAGACTATTTTTGGTCACCACGTAGAGATAACCATTGGGCTTTGTAGTGTATACACTTACAGAGGATTTTTCTGTTAAAAATACATTGTTGTTGTTAGGTGCCGTCGAGTCGGTATCCGACTCATAGCGACCCTCATAGGGTTTCCAATGGCTGGCTGTTTTGGGATTGCCTTGGGAATGGATTGCCAGGTCCTTCTCCCATTTTTGCGGTGCTGGGAATTGAACTCGGGACCTCAGAGACTGCAGCGCAGCGCTCTACCCACTGAGCTAAATCCCAGCCCACAAATGCATTATGCAAACGGATTTACCTTTTTACAGAAGTGAGCTGATACTACATCTGTGGTTCTGAAAATTTTGTTTATTGTTATTTTACAATGCACCATGAACATCTTTTCCATGCACATGGGTGAAAAATCTGTACTAAAAGACAGAGCACTGTAATAGGACCAAAAGGCTGCTGGTAACAAGAGTGACACCTAAAGCAATGATCAGCTTAAGGTTAAAGCACAGGGCCTGGCAAGTATCTACCAGGGAAAGCAGGGCGATATTCTCATCAGAGAAGTCAGAATCCAAGGCCAAAGGCATTAAAGGTATGGGATATCCTGTAAGCCCCTCTGGCCCCTACCTCCACCCCTCACTCCCCTGACACCCCGTTGGCCCCTCTGGATGAGCACATCCTGTACATCTCTTTGCGTCCAGTGAAAACCACTCATTCTATGTTTTTTCCTTAGCTCCTCCTGAGCCCTTGACACATCTGCACATTCTCTCATCATCTCCTCACTGCTCAGGTGCCTGTCCTGTAAGTCCTCCTGAGAGTCCTTGGGGGAATCGTCCGTCCCCCTGTCCGTTTTTCTCTTTGCTTTCCGGGGCACATAATCTTCAGCCGGGCGCTTTTCGGCGGCCCGCGGCTCGCCGGCTGGCCTTGCCT
>VMDO01039585.1:0-12577 GCA_007922755.1 Pedetes capensis
TATATATTAAGTTTTAACTGACTAGAACATCATTTTCAAATCACTGCATAAATTTCAGTTTATTCAACTTTTTTAAATGGCTTTTTCAATTTAAAAAATGAGAAAAATATACTTGATGTCATATCTGAGGTTTTTTAAGATTTTGTTTTTAAATAGTAATAAGTTTTATTGTCTTGTAAATATTAGACTTTTATATGAATAATATATTTTAGGTATTTAGCTTTAATTCTCAAAAGCAGTTATCATGTATCAGTTTTTAAATTTTATGTTTAAAATATACAGATTATTTGTAGACTTGAGCAATAAATGAAAACATAGAAGCTGGTAGTTAGCTTTTATATTTATGTCCTAAATTTATACAACTTATTTAACTTTTATAGATTTCAGTTTATTTTTGTGATCCTTGACACACTTAATGTTGTCTGTTATGACTAGATCCAACATTTTTATATCTTCCTTTAATACGTGAGCTAATTCGGTTGGTAGTCACATTATGAATGAATAACATAAGCATGATCTCAAACTTATTTTTATGCAGTTACACTGGACTCTAACCCTTTCATGCCAACATGGTAAAGGAATTTTTATAGTTATTTTCCTTATAATGACTTTGGCGTTATGATAAAAAAATTTTAAAGGTTTGAATTTGAGTGAATAGCATCATTTTTTTTTTTTACTGTCTTTCAAAAACCGTACGTATTGATTGGTCCCTTTTTTTGAAACAAAAACTTTGTGAGAGAGTAGACTAATCATTCTCAATACCCAGATTTACAATATTCTTACACTGGAGTTGAGAGTGACAAGCAAAGCACTTTCAGGGACAACCTCAGTAGAGGAGGAAATGCCTGGGGCCTCAGCAGCTGCGTGCCCCAGGCGATCTGTAAGTACAGAATTGCTCTCTTCATGAACTTAGATGGAGATGTGTCTCACTGCACAGATTTGCATTTTGTATGTTTTTTTCTTTTCCTGGTTTTGAATCAAGATGGAGAAATCATTTTCCCATGACATTTTTAAAAATAGAAGTCAGCAAACCATCAGACATGAAGTATATATTCTCTTCTCAGTCTCTGTCTGAAAGTCCCATCAACACTGAAGGCAGTTATGCAGAAGCATGCAGAAGAAAGTAGACCCCTTTTAGCACTAAACACCAGATTTGGGTCTCCCCAGAAGATGCTAGTTAATGGAGTGGTTGTGACTGATGCATTCCCACAGAATTTTTCACTTATAAATCAATCCTGAATCAGACTTTTCCTTTTCTTTTATACTCTCCAGAAATGCTAGTGTGACAGGGATATACTACCTCAATTTCAGACTGAGCCTAAATACATTCACCAAAATGTTTCAAATAATTGTGACTTTTATCATTGCTTTCCTCTGAAGATTCAGTGCCTGATCTGGCTCTCATTAATTATTTTTATTTGACTTAAGATACAGTGTCAGTTTATTTAGTTGGAATTAGTTTTCTATTTCTCTCCTTTTTGTAAGTGCTGCCTGTTTACTTAACAATATTTGGCTTTGCCTAATGATATGTACTGAAGACAGTGCTAAGTGGAACATCAGCTGTTTACATCAGCTCTAACAATTAATGCATGTTAATTTTTAATTACACTGATTGTACTAGAGGCAGAATGTATGTTTCTTCACAGAACAGATGTACAAGTCAGCTTGGCTGGTGAACATGCATATCGATCAGATGTTGAGGCTGCCAGCAATTCAGCAAAGTCTGCTGAGAGTGTCGGCTTCTAATGTACTTACAAGTTTACGGCTTAGAGTCCTGGTGGAAGCAATACAGCTCGATGTTATATCTTCTAATGTTTACATATAATCACAATATGTCTGTTTTGTGGTTAGCATTCTTTAGCATATGATTAGATAATTGAATAGGTATGAGGGGATCTAAAGGTGTATTTACCTGTGGACTGCTGTTTACATTCTTCCTTTCCTGCAGATCAACAAAGATTTTATTTTAACATTAGGAAAAATTTTATTTTCCCCACCCAATCCATAGTTCTTATGTTAATAGTTGTCCCTGACATAGATGGCCACTGTTACTCTGAGGAAGAATGTAAAAGACTATATGGTTATTTGCAGAAAAATCTGTCTCTATTGAGTCCTGCATCCAAACTGGATGGGGAATACACACACACACACACACACACACACACACACACACACACACACACAATACCAAGCAGCAAGATAGCACACAGGTGACAGAATCTCAGTCAATGGCAAATCAATCAAGAGGCATTTATTGAACGTCTCAATGTGTTTGTGTATTCTACTATGTACTCTGGGCTACCTAGACTTAAGAGGTGAAAAGAAATCTCAATTTCCTTTGCTCTTAGGGAAATCATATTCTTAATCAGAAAAATAAGACTCGGAAGCACAAAACAATTAAGGGATAGTTATATGCTGCAGTTGATAATGTGTGCTTGTTAAAATATGGTCAGTAACATGTACATTCTCTTTAATGAAAAGAATATAGAGAATACTTCATGGTAGAGTTTAACTTGAATTGAACTGGAGTTATTCACCATGCACCATGTTGTTAGGTGCTGTCGAATCGCTATCCGACTCATAGCGACCCTCATAGGGTTTTCAATGGCTGACTGTTTCAGGATTGCCTTAGGAGTGGATTGCCAGGCCCTTCGCCCGTTTTTGCGGTGCTGGGAATTGAACTTGGGACCTCAGAGACTGTAGAGCAGCACTCTACCCACTGAGCTAAATCCCATCCCACCATGAACTATGGTTAGAATATATAAATATTAAGCAATAGTTTGTTAATTAACTTAAGCAAAACTTCTACATTATTTTACAGATAAAAATAGCTAACTAAAACTTCTCTTCTTCTCCTTTGCATATTCCCAACTGCTAATCTCTAAAACAGGAGTCCTCAACTCCTGGGTTATGGACTAGTCTGATCCCTGATGTCATGAAGATTGGAGAATATTGCTCAAAAACATTCATAAAAGAATCCTCTGAGTCTTTTTTAAATTTATGGGTAGAAAAAAAATGACCATCTGATTTAATCATTTTGACACACCAATTAGAAGCTTAGTTTCGTGTGTATATGTATGTACACATGTAAATTTTAAAAAGATTCTAAATTTATGTGACAATTCAAAAGACAAAAAAATATGGCAATCTTAAAAACACTATCAGATTTCAAAATGCATTGTAAGGTTACAGTAATCCAAATAGTCTGGTAATAGCACACATATAGATAAAAATACAAAAGCAACTAAGAATTCCATTGTAGAACTGTGTATTAGTTTTTTTATGCTACTATAACAAATTAATCTGAGGCAAGAAAACTTTTAAAGAGAAAAGGTTCACTTAACTAACAGTTTTGGAAGTTGAAAATCCAAACAGCATGATGCCAGGTATGACAAGTTCTACCTGACTGTGTCATCACATCATGCTGCATGACATCATGGTAGAAGTGCATGAAAGAGAAAGAGATAAGACAGTGAGAAAGAAATGAGATCACTGGAAGGGGTCAGTCTTGTTCTTGTATGTATGTGTGTGTGGCACTTGAGGGTTGAACCCGGGACCTCACACCTACTTTGCAAGTGCTCTACCTCTGAGTTGCATCTCCAGTCCATTTATAATTGTTTATTTTGAGTGAAGGTCTCATTAAGTTACACAGGCTGCCTGTGGTCTCAAATTCATGATCCTCCTGCCTCAGCCTCCCAAATCATTGAGATTACGGGCATGTACTCCCACAGCCAGTTTACTTTAATCTTTTCTGAGGGCAGCTCTCTGAATGACTCCCACTAGGACCCACCTCTTAAAGGTTCCATTACTTCTCAATGTCATTGTAATTGGACCATACTGCCAACATATGAAATTTTGGGAGGAAGACTCAAACCATGCCCAGACCACTGCAAGCTGCCTGTGCTATGCCAGTTGGAGTAAGACATTCTCTTTATTAAGTGCTTTTAGACAAATTATACATCTATATGGATAAAAATGGACTTTAAAATATATTTTATAATATATATAGTTATTTAAGATGTTTGATAGCAGTGTGAAATTTAAAACTGTTAAGATTCCAGGCAAAGATATCTTTAAAAGTACACCCAAAAGTTAGTCATAAAAGAAAAGATTATTATACCAGAATTCATTAAAATAAATATTTTTTTTATCAAAAGAGATCATTAAAAAATAAAGAAGCAGTGCAAAAAGTAGGAGAAAATATTTGGAATACATACCTGACATTATAGAGAATTCCTGAAAACAACATAGAAAAAGATAGACTTTTTTTTAATGGCAAAACAACAACAATAACAATAACAACAAAAACTGGTACCACCACCACCACAGTAACAATAAAATCCAACTACTCATTTGGCCAACATATAAAAAAGTAATTAAGCAGAGATGCTAATTATAACAGCAATGAGATACTACTACATACTAGTGGAAGGGCTAAAGCTAAAAGAAATATACAATACCAAATGTTGCCTAAGTTATGATACAATTAAAATTTTCATTTACTGCTGGTGGGAGTGCATATTGGAAATGCGTTCTTGAGAAAATGGTAAATGTTACTGTCACCCTTAAGTTCTATTCTTAGAAATATGTTGAAAACAAATGATTGTTTATGTCCATCAATAATATATCAGAATTGTTATGGGGATTTATTATAGTAGCCAAAACTGAGAAATGAAGAAAATAACATTGAAGATGAAAATGATTAATTCATGTCAGGAAATATTATGCAGGAAAGAAGGAGAAGAAATTATTAGTACACCTGACAGCATAGACAAATCACCCAGAAATACACTAATGCCTGGAAGAAGCAGACATAACAAGAGAACCTCCTACATGATTCTCTTTATATACAGTTTAAACAAGAATGAAAAATTAGAGTGTCACTTTTGTCATTACTCTATGGGTAGCTCCTACGACCCAATCATCAGTTAAACTGGTGAAAACTATAAATAAAAACAACTAAAATTTTCGGGAAATCTCATACAATGAATTAAAAAATATTTGTTCAAGAAAATCTACTATTATTGTGTAAGAACTGCAAGAACACATGGCTTATGAACCAAAAGCTCATACTCCCCTTTCTGTTCTCAGCTCAGCTGGAAAAAATTTCTACTCTAGCCTGTAATACTCAGGAACACAGGACATCTTTCAGCTCCCAGTTCTAGTGCTCTTTTACTTGGAGGTTCAGGATGTCATTATTTCTTGCCTAGATCCCAGTTACTTGCTGCTGATGCTGTTTTGAGTAAGTGTGGCTGAGAGGTAGGGGTTTCTTTCTCCCTTTAGCTCCAACTCATGAGACAGAGACTGTGCTTTGGAAGTGGTGCTGAGAATACTGGCAACTACAGTTGCGCTTGTCCTGGCTCATGGGATGCCAATAGCATGGGAGGCAAGTCAGAAAGACCTAGGGCCCTTGTCCCTTTCTTGACCACTGAGTAATTATCTCCAGAAGTAGGATTTTATTTTAGAGAGTAGCTTATTATTGTCCCTGTAGGGAAGTTCAAACATTCCTTCTGGAGATTTGGTGATTGGATTTACTGAGAAAAAAACTGACAACAAACAGGTTAGTATACAAATTTATTATTATGCACATGTGCACAGGAGCCATAAAAATATGAAACTTAAAGAAAGGCCAGATGGTTGAAGCTTAAGTACCTTCTTCATAAGGGAGAAGGAAGGAGGGGCTATAGGCAAATTTAGAGATGGAAGGAAATGATTAGTAGAGATGAGAAGGAGTCCAGAGAATTGATGATGACCAGGGTCAAAGTTCCTCTGTGCTCTGAGTGTGCTGGGTGGTTTTCAGTCTCTTGCTTTATGATATTAGTTTAGGCTTCTTTGGCTAATGACATTTCAGCAAAATTTGAGGACAATTCTATTCCACCTTGGCCTATCTGGTCTTCAGGTAAACAAAGAAACTTCAGAGAAAGCCCTTCCCTGAATTTACTGCTCTTCAGATACTCAGTTTGAAGTCTAAAAAGGCATATTTTGGGATATTATTTTCTGAGCTCTAACATCCTTGTCCCCAGCATCAAAGACTTGACTGAAGATTTCACCTGAAAGGATAAGCAAGCTATAGAACAGAGAACTCCAAATCACTCTTCAAAGTAAATAACTTCATTTTTAATAAAAAGGAAAGAAGTTAGGCATAAAGGCACCCCCCCCCAAAAAAAAAAAAAAAACACCACACACACACAAAAAAAAACAGTGGACATTTTGGGGAAAAGTAATTGACAAGAGATAGGTTAATGAGAATTAGAAGTTAAACTGTAGAGTAGATAGTTTGCTTGAAAGAATGAGAGAAGGCAGCTGGGAAGAGTTTTTGAGATTTGTTCTCACTAACCTTTGTAACTTTATCTTCTGGGAACCCAAACTTGAATGAATTAGGCTGTAGAGCATTTGTGCTCTGGGGCATTATTAGAAAATACAGCAATTAGTAGAGGTTAACATCTTGTCATGGTTTGTCTATAAAATGTCCCCCAAAGGTCATGTGCTTTAATGTTGGGTACCTAGATGGTGCTGCTGTCCTTGGAGGTTATGGAACTTTGAAAGGAAGGGTCTAGTTTTGCAGAAATGAGTCACAGGGGGCAGGCCTCTGGAGGTTTTTACCAGGGACCCACAGTTCCAGGAAGCTCTCTCTCTCTCTCTTTTTCCTGCCCTGTGATACGATGCTGTAAGATCATGTACAGCAGGCCCTGCTGCCTGCCTAGTTGCCTGTCCCACCCCCGTGACTTGCCCCCATTGTGGGCCGATCTTCTGACTGAAATCTTCCGATAATCTTTGTCAGTAAGTTTGTTTGGGTTGGTTTTCCTACTGCTAAAATGACAGTTGACTAACATAGAAAATTGGTGCTAGAGAGTAGAGTTGTTGCTGGGTCAAAACCTAACCATCTGGTTTTTAGGCTTTTGGAACTTGTTTGAAGGAGGAGTTTGGAAGAGTTTGGTGACTCTGGTGAGAGTAACAAAGACTGGAAAGGCTTTGCAGATAGAAATGGAGGTGGGACTCACAAGGTCTTAGAGAAAAATAAGGACTCTCTTGGACATTAGACTAGAAGCAATACATGTCCTATTCTTGCAAAATACTTCTGTATGTTCTGTCCTTGTCCTAAAGATTTAAGTAAGGCCAAATTTAAAAGTAATGGACTAATTAACCTGTTGGGGTTAATATCAAAAAGCCCTGTTATTCACGCCATATGTTTGTTGCAGCTTGCTACGTTTGGCAGATATATAATAAAAAAATAGACCAAAAATCAAAGCAGACAGATGTCAAAAATTTACAGTTTAAAGAGATAAAATGCCCTGGGGTGAAGGCTTTTTGAAAGTACTGAGAATAGGGCTTGTTCAGGCAAAGAGATAAGTCAATGTAAGGAAAAATTTGGACTTCTGTTGGGACAAAAGAAATTCCCTTGGAGCACCAAAGGAGTTGGTTTGACCTCTCCCATATAAGGCCCCAGGGCATGAGACAGAAAACCCATTTGAAAGGAGAGTATCTGAAAAGCCAATACCTGTTGCCCAATTGAAAAGTGACCATTAGGGAAATAATGTCTCAGCTTATGCATACAGAGGCCACTGCTGCCACTGTGGTTTGCAAAGATGAAGTTACTTCTCCAGCTAGCAGCACAACATGGCAATGTCTGTATGGTGCTAGTTTTGCAGTTGTGGAGAACTCAAGACTTAAACGGTTATGGAGGCTGCCACCCAAGGTTTTAGAAAACAGTCTGTGAAGCCAGGTAATATGTACGAGGATTGGGGGCCCTGCTGAGATCCCCTGAAGGGTTGATGCATGAAGGTTTGTAGGTAGAGTTTAAGCACTAGTAGAGACCCTGTGAGGTTGGAGATGGTAGCACCATGAGACATCTTCTGAGGGAAGGTTCATGTAAGAAACAGAACCAGCCCACGAGAGCTGTTGTTGCTACAAATGGCAGAGCCACAAGGATGGAGCCATCCAAGCCTGTTTCAATTTATGTGATGCCAGATCCCAGACCAGATAATGTCGTAAGTGCCAGGTGCCAGACTTGAACTGATAACTTTTGCTTGTACAGCAAGATATTGGTCTTGCTACAGGCTGATCTTTCTGTGCTCCCATTCCACCTTGGAATGGGAATGATTACTCTGTGCCATTATATGTTGGAAGTATATAACCTGCTTTTTGTTTTACAGGTGCCCAAAGCTAAGTTTTCCTTGATTCTAAGTGAAGAACTTAGAACTTGATTCTAAGTTCACTTTTGAACACAGTGAAGACCTTTAAGATTTGGGAGACTTTTAAGGTGATATTAAAAGCATTTTTGCATTATGAGGTGGCCATGAACCTTTGGTCCTAGGGTGGAGTGTTTTTAACATAAAATGTCCCCCAATGGTCATGGGCTTTAATGTTGGGTCTCCAACTGGTGGCATTAGCCTGGGAGGTTAAGGAATCTTGGGGAGTGGGATCTAGTTTGGTAGAAATGAGTCACTGGGGGTGGGGCTTTGGAGGTTTTTACTTGGGACTTATAGTTATAGGAAGCTCTCTCTTTTTTCTGCCCATGATGCTTGAGGTTCTCTGTCACCTGCTTAGATGCCTGCCCTGCCAACACACTTTGCTGCCCTTATGAACAGATCTTCTGTGAGCTTCCAATAAATCTTTTCCTCCTTAAGTTTTTTTTTTTTTTTTTTTTTTGGGTTGATTTGTCTGCTATAGTGATGATAGCTAATACATTCCTGGATGGGGTAAGGAAGAAAGACAGAATGCTATCAAAGCATCTGTTATGCAAGGTGACTACAGACATACTCAAGGCTGTTTCTTTTGAAGAGCAGGATCTTAGAGGTCACTAAAACAATCCAGCCAGCTGATAAACAAGAAGCAAATAATGCTAACAAGCCCAGGAAGGGAAGAGAGAGTGTTCTTGGGGAACAAGTCTGGGAACTGGTATCACTGGAGAGCCACAGAAATACTTCAGTTTTTGTGTCCATCCATCACTTGAAAGAATTAAGATGTGACACAGAGTATAGTGCAGAATATAGACAAGACTTATTGTAAGAGATAATTCAACTTCAAGAAGTAAGACTGGGCAATAGTTGAGAGCTACTTCTGAGAGCAAAGTGTTAGTTCATCTAGCAATTGAGTTTCTGTCTTCAGCAGAGAATTGCCTTGTATCTGGTTTGTTACTAGGAGATTAGAACACTTGGAGAAGCTTGGATAAACCTGGAAAACAAAACCTTAGAGAAACTTCAGTTCTGTGGGTGAATCAGCCTAAGATTAGGACTTTCCCCAGGCAAAAGAAAAGACAGAGTGAGAGAGAAGAAGAAAAGTTAAGCAAGCTTTTTAGATGGAAAAGCATCTTGGGTAAACAGAGACAATGGCAGCCCTATGAATAGGGGAGACACACAGTGATCTCAGTCCTCCCTCTAGTTTTTTCAAAGGAGTGACACACCCAGTGTGACATGAGATCTAGGTGCACAGTGTAATCTAAACCCTGGGAACTTAATGTGAGTGAGCCCTGAGTGCAGGAACTTATGTTCTGCCTTCTTCAGACAGGTGAAGTGGAAAGCTTCTTGTTCTTTAGAAGACGTTTGTGGTTTAGGGAGTATGGAAGCTGGGATATTTGTTTTGCAAAATGGCTTTGGACTTGTTTGGCATATTTCGAAATGATGGGCTTATATGTGGATGTCTTGGAATGCTCTGCCTTTATTCATAATATGAGAACCCAGGCAGAGATTGTTCTTAATTAGAGTTTAGGGTCCATTAGAATGGTATCCCTCTCAATGTCCTGGGAAGTCTGTCCCACACATCATGTCTGGAAGTTGGAGCCATTTTTAATCCTCTCTCCACTCCTGGCCTGTTAATGCCTAAAAAATACCCAATACCACTACAACATATTATCCAGAACACTTGATTATACTCATGAAGAACCTGTACATGGACCAGGAGGCAGTTATTTGAACAGAACAAGGAACCATTACCTGGTTTAAAATCAAGAAAGTTGGGTGTCAGGGCTATATCCTTTTCATCATACCTTTTCAATCCCTATGATGAGCAAATAATCTGAGAAACTGGACTTTATGAAGAAGAATGCAATATCACAATTGGAGGAAGACTCATTAACAGTCTGTGTTATGTGGATGACACAACTTTTACTTGTTGAAACTGAAGATTTGAAACATTTACAGATAAAGATCAAAGAACATAGCCTTCAGTATGGATTGCTCCTCAACATCAAGAAAATAAAAATCTTTCCAACTGGATTAGCAAGCAAATTCATGATAAATGGGAAAAGATTGAGGTTGTCCAAGATTTTGCTTTACTTGATTCTACAATCAACATCTATGGATGCAGCAATCAAGAAATCAAAAGACACATTGCATTGGAACAAATTGTTGCAAAAGACCTCTTTAAATGTTGAAAAGTAGAGATTTCACGTTGAAGACGAATATGCAGCTGACTCAAGTCATGGTATTTTCAGTTGTATCATATAGTTGTAAAAGCTGGACATTGAATAAGGGAGAAAGGACAAGAATTTATGCTTTTGAATTAAGATGCTGGAGGTGAATATTAAATATACCTGCAGAAAGAACCAAACGATCAGTCCCAGAAATTCAATCAGAGTGCTCCTTGGAACCAAGGATGGCTAGACTGAGTCCTACATATTCCAGAGGGACAAATCCCTGGACAAAGACATCATGTTTGGGAAAGTTGCAGATCAATTAAAAGAAGGAAAACCCTTAACTCTATGATTCACACAGTGGCTACAAAAATGGACTTAAACGTAAAAATGATTATGTGCCTGGCCCAGGGAGAGTTTTGCTCTGTTGTATATAGGGTCATTATGAGTTAGACCTGACTTGAGGGCACCTAATAACAAAAACAATTACCTAAAACAGGGGTTCCCAACCCCCTGGCTACAGACCATTATTGGTCTGTGGCCTGTTAGGAACCAGGTGCAAAGCTGAAGGTGAGTGATGGGTGAGTAACAAAGCTTCATCCGTTTTTACAGCTGCTCCTCATCTCTGTCTCCTGTCAGATCTGCATCCCACTCTCACTCCCCCATCTGTGGAAAAATTATCTCCCACAACTGTCCCCAGTTCCAAAAAGGTTGGGGAATATTATCTAAAATATTCAGTTTCAAGAAAAAAAAAGAAAGAAAGAAAAAGAAAAAGAGAAAAGGAAAGAAAGAAAAAAGAAAAGAAAAAATGAAACATACAAAGAAACAGAAAAGGATTAGCCAAAACCTAAAATGAAAGCAGATGATAGAAATTGCTCGTGATAAAGAATAGAAATAGAGAATAATAGATACCCATGATAAATATTCAAAGAATTAAATTAAATCATTATTAAAGAAATAGAGAAAGGTATGATGAAAGTGTTGTATTAAATTGAAGAAATCAACAAAAAGATAAAAATTGTTTAAAAAAAATGAACATTCTGAAGCTGAAAAGTTCAGTAACTGAAATGAAAAATTCACTAGAGGGATGTTATGTAAATCATGCATATTTTGCTGCTCTGTTGTTCATATCTATAATATCTTCTTGATGTAATGATTCTTTTATCATTATAAATATACTCTTTATATGTAATATTATTCATTTTAAGGTCTATTTCATCTCCTGCAAGTAGAGCCACTCCATATTTCTTTCCAGTAACTGAATATTTCTTTCAAAGAACTTTCTTGTAGCAGAAGGAAGAATTAGAAAACTTGATGGTAGGTTGATAGGAATTATGCAATCTGAAGAATGCACAGAAAATAATGAAGAAAAATAGACATAATCTCTGAGATATATACATATGTATATGTAGCATTATTGGGCTTAAAATGGAAATATATTTTATTGTTTAATAATTACAAGAAACAGATGAATGAATGTTAAAATATATTGGATTAAGGAAGTGACTATGGATGGAAGTTTAAAGCCATTGTTGTTGTTGTTGTCAAGCTCCATCAAGTCATATCTGACTCATAGCAGCCCTCATAGTGTTTTTAATGGCTGATTGTTTCAGGATTGCCTTAGCAGTGGATTGCTATGTCCTTCTCCCATTTTTGTGTTGCTGGGCATCAAACTCAGGACTTCAGAGGCTGCAGAGTGGTGCTCTCCAACTGAGCTAAATCCCAGCCTTAGGGAAGCTTAAATCCATAGGAATAAATGAAGTGGGCCACAAGAAATAATTAGGATGGTTTAAATTACTATAACAAAACTACAAATATACATTTGTTCACATTTTTCTTTTAATTTAATAATACATAAAGTTACATAAGGTAATGATTTTAACAATGCATTTTTGGATTTATAACAATTATAATATGTGTAGGAATAATACTACAGAAAGACAAAGAGAATAAAGCTATGTAGGAGCAATATATTCTTATCTTAATTTAATTAAGTTTGAATAAGTTTGAAAGTGTTTCTTATGGCATGTATATATAAGCTTGAAAGCAAGGAAATAACTAAAAGAAACAGTAAAATAATTCATTAAATAAATTAAAACACTCCATTAGAAGATATTCTCTTAATGCAAAAGAAAAGAGCAAAGGAGGAATATAGGGTAAAAACACACACAAGAGATATAAAAAACAAAAAGTAGAATAGAGTATCTAACTCCAACTATGTTAATG
>VMDO01039586.1:0-12577 GCA_007922755.1 Pedetes capensis
AAAAAAAAAAACAAAAAAACCCTATGAACAGCAGAGAAGCGCTGACAATAGTGTTTCGCCTGTTGTACATAGGGTCGCTATGAGTCGGATACCGACTCCACGGCACCTAACAACAACGACAACAATTTAACATGGAGCCTGGAGGCCATTGTTAATCAGAGATGGTCCACAGCTGAACCGTTGAACTGGGTTGCAGACTCCCCCACCCTTTGATTCCAGTTGACCTTTGAAATACTGTTAATCCCTATCAACCTTCTGCACAAAGGACCTGTTCCCTCAAGCTACCTGCACCAATCCCTTCTTATAAGACAGTTTGGCTTCTGTCTGCACTAATCATCATTCCTGACTAACCAATGATGTCATTACCACGCTCCTTTTGGTCTAAAGCTACAAATGTAGCTGCCATTTTGTAACACCTTGGAGCACATTTTCGAGATGCCCTGAGCCTGTGTTTTCCCAGATTACCATCCTAATTAACACCAAATAATGAGGTTGATTTTATCCTAGGTTGACAAAACTAAGCATGAAAATAGACATTTTTCTCGAGTCTTTGGATCTTCATCACTGAAGGCTCCCACGCCATGTAAAACTTGGATTAAATAAATCTGTTATGCTTCTTTCCTTGTCAATCTGTCTTTTGTTATAGTGCTAAGGAACGGTGTCCTACCTTTCCACCCCTAGCCCAGCCTTATTGTTGTCGTTAGGTGTCCTTGAGTTGAGTTTGACTCATAGCGACCCTCATAGGCTTTTCAATGGCTGTTTCGGGATTGCCTTGGGAGTGGATTGCCAGGTCCTTCTCCCATTTTTTCGGTTCTGGGAATCGAACTTGTGGGGACCTCAGAGACTGGAGAGCAGCACTCTCCCAACTGAGCTAAACCCCAGCCCTTAGCCCAGCCTAGGAGACAGGAAACCCAGATGCTCCAGTTCTGCTAATGACAAACTGAAGGTTTGGGGGAACCTCACTTCTGTTGAGTCTTAGTTTTTACCTCTGTGAAATCAAGATCGTTATAATTCCTGTCCCAATGACTGATGGAGGTTAGAGACGAGGCTACATCAAAATGAAACTACATGTGTCAAAGTACTGAGAAACAGATGGAAGTAACTTTTCCTCTATGTGAACAACATATAATCTATGACATTTTAGTTGAATTAACTTTGAACAATCTGTACAAATACTGATGTATTCAGTAACTACAAGTATTTACTAAACACCAACTATGTGCCAGGCACTGTTCTATGCATTGTTGTTGCTGTTGTTAGGTGCCATCGAGTAGGTATCCGACTCATAGTGACCCTCATAGGGTTTTCATGGCTGACTGTTTCGGGATTGCCTTGGGAGTGGATTGCCAGGTCCTTCTCCCATTTTTGCGGTGCTGGGAATTGAACTCAGAACCTCAGAGACTGCAGTGCAGCACTCTACCAACTGAGCTAAATCCCGGCCCCTGAATCTATGCATAGTGATGCCGTTACTGGAGAGATTACCAGGGTCCTCTGTGGTCCCAGTGTGTAGTGTGCCCAAAGCTGGGTTCTTGGCTCAATGGATCAAATATTTTAGTTCAAGAAGCCACACAAGACATGCAAAGTGAAAGTTTTACTTAGAAAAATGAATAAAACAGAAGACGTAAAGGGAACAAGAACAGAGCCTCTGAAATCACAGAAGGGGTCTGTGAAGAGAGAGCTGGGAAACCCATTCGTGTTCACTGACTAGGAGTATAGGCAGGGTCTGGCACTGTGTGGGCAGTCCCAGATTGGATGGCGCTGGGACTTTGCCTCATAGCACCCCTGACTGGGCCTTTCAAACCTACAGTCCCTTGATGATTCCTTGGCTCTGCTAGGTCTCTGGTTGGCTCCTAATTTGGTAGCATAGGCATTTCCCTGTCCAATCTCCTAGGGACAGTGTTACTATTTATTTTTTACCCAGCAACAGTTGATCACTGTTGTTGTTAGATGCCATTGAGTTGGGTTTGACTCATAGTAACCCAACCTATGTACAACAGATGAAACACTACCCAACACTGTGCCATGCCCAACACTGCCATGCCTAGCGCTATTGTCCATGCTTCTCTGCTGTTCATAGGGTTTTTAATGGTTGATTGTTTTTTAGGAGTAGGCTTCCAGGTCCTTCTCCCAAGCCTACAGCACCTAGTATTGCCAGATGGTCTCCCATCTGAGTACTAACCAGGCCAGACCCTGCTTAGCTTCTGAGATCGAACAGGATCCAGTGCCCCAGGGGTATAGCTGCTGGCCCAACAGTCAATAACCAACAGAAAATAAAGACTGTCACTTCAACTGGAAACCTGGTCCGATTGGTGTTTTACTGCCAGGTGCTGCTCTCTATCACCCTTGGCTCTCAACCCCCCTTTCCTCCCAGCTCCCCTTTCCATATGTTGTTAGGTGCCATCAAGTCATGTCCAACTCATAGCAACCCTCATAGGGTTTTCAATGGCTGATTGTTTCAGCATTGCCTCAGGAGTGGATTGCCACCTCCTTCTCCCGTTTTCACGGTGCTAGGATTCGAACCTGGGACCTCAGAGACTACAGAGCGTCGCTCTACCAACTGAGCTAAATCCCAGCCCCTTTCCATGTAGCCCTGAGCAAAATGAAAAAGCAAAAAAGTCTTGCTCTTGGGAAATTTACATAATAATCGGAAGAGACAGGTGATAAAACCAATAGGAAAACTACAGAATTTTAAAGGTAGTGGTAAGTCATAAGAAGAAAAATAAAGCAGAAAGAGGGATGAGGGCCTGGAAGGTTGGGGAGCAATTTTTAATGGCCTCGTGGAGAAGGTGATCTTTTAGCAGACTGGACAAGGAGGTGAGGGCCTGAGCCCCGTGGATTTCTAGGGGAAGAACATTTTAGGTGGGGGTATGTGTGCTGGCGAATGCAGTGGTTCTGAGGTGGGGTTGGCCCTTCCTGTTGGAGGAATAAAAAGGTGAATCCTGTCCTTGGAGAGGTATGAGTGATGGGGTTCAGCGGCTAATGGCGTGGAGGTTGGAGTCAGGGTTGTGTAGAGCTTGTGGGGCCTTGAACCCGGGCTTCTGGACTGGGAAGGCATGGCTGAGGCTACACCTTGGGTCCGACCTTACCACAGTCCTCCATTTTTAGCTTGGATAGTGGCAAGCCACCAGCAAGCATTTATGGCAAGACTTGCTATCTGTCCTAGGCTGTGCTGGGGGCTTTGAGAACATCAGCAGGTAGAACCAAGATCCACAGTGTTAAAGAGGCCACAGTCATGTTATGATGAACATTTAGCTGCAAAAAGCAATTAGGGTTCAGTTGTTGTTGCTATTGTTAGGTGCCGTCGAGTCAGTAACCGACTCATAGCGACCCTCATAGGGTTTTCAATGGCTGACTATTTTCTTCGGGATGGCCTTGGGAGTGGATTGCCAGGCCCTTTTCCCATTTTTGTGGTGCTGGGAATTGAACTCGGGACCTCAGAGACTGCAGCGCAGCGCTCTACCAACTGAGCCAAATCCCATCCCCTAGGGTTCAGTAGGAGACTGTTTTTATTGCTTGCTGTGTTATGTGGGGGGGCCTTGAAAGTCGGGGAGCAACTTGGAGTTTGGGAACCTTAGGGACACCCTGGGATTGTGCTGGGATTGCAGTAGATGCTCAGTGGTTGTTTGTGGAGGGGGTGATTCCAGTTGTGAGTGGAGAGAACTTTGTGGCTAACTAAGTCCTTCTCCGCCCAGCCCAGGGAAGCCTATAGCCCCCTGGCAGCCACTCGCGAGCCGCTCTGTGTGGTCAGCACACAGCAAGGGCCACCATGCTCGGTCCTCCAGCCACACAGTGATAAAGGGCCTCTCGGAGAAATGAATGAGCGCGCTGGTTGCAGTAGGGAATGTTCCCCCCAGGGAAATTAAACACTGGACTCTGTTGTCCAGGCCTGAGTTTCACTTCTGGAATAGGCCCATCGAGATCCTGGGGACCGGGGCCAGAGGGCAGCTGTTTCCTGCTCCAGAAGCCAGCTTCTTTTCCAGATCTCTGACCCTACTTGGTTTGGTAATGCTGCCTGGCCCCTTTCAACTCTCCCCAGGCAGGGAGGGTGAGGAGGGATAGAGAAGTGAGAAGCCAGTCCCACACATTCTGGCCAGCCAGGCCGGCTGACGCTGGGCTCTCTCTCAGCCCCTCTAGAATGCAGCAATGGTGGCCCCTTCGGAGCCTGCAGGAAAGGTCCCTTCCCCTGGGCACCTGCTTTCTCGCCTTAGTAATCGGGAGTTCCCTCCCAGCCCTGGGCTTCTGAATCTCGATTGCCCTTGACCTCGCTGGACAGGCCTGAGCAAGTTCTATGACCTTCAGCGACTCAGCTCTGCCCACTCCAGGCTCTGTGAAACCAAGACAACCTCACGCGCTCATTTCTCAACAGAGCAGGAGCCAGGATGCTCTGGGGGCAAGAGAGGGAGAGAGGAGACCTTGTCCTTTACGCCCTTCACAGAGCAGAGGGTCTTGTTGTTTTCATTTTTGGAGTAAGTAATGCATCCTATCCTGCAGCTGTAGCCCTGTGGCATCCGATCCTGTCAGATCTCGGAAGCTAAGGAGGGTCGGGCCTGGTTAGTACCTGGATGGGAGACCGCTGGGAACACCAGGTGCTGCAGGCTTAGAAGAAGGACCTGGCAACCCCCTCCCAATCTGCAATTGAAAACCCTATGAACAGCAGAGAAGCACTGACAATAGTGTTTCCCCTGTTGTACAGAGGGTCGCTATGAGTCAGATACCGACTCCATGGCACCTAACAACAACAACAACAATAGCTATTCATACTAATTTATTTTCTTTATCAGAATTATTTGGATTATTCTAGTTTATTTTTTTTCTCTTTTTTCTTTTCTTTTCTTTTTTCTTTTTTTCTTTTTCTTCTTTTTGGTACTGGGGTTGAACCCAGGGCCTTGCACTTTCATGCTGTGCAACTGCTGGACCACTGAGCTGCACCCGAGCCCATTTTGTTCACATTTTTGAGACAGTGTCTCACTAAGTTATGAAGACTGCCTCTGGTCTCAAACTTGCGACCCTCCTGCTTCTGTCTCCCGAGTTGCACCTGGCTCTTGTTTATTTTTCCATGTGAAATTTAGAAAGATCTTGTTTAGGACTAGGGTTGTAGCTCAGTGGTAGAATGCTTGCCTAGGATATTCAAGGCCTTGGGTTTGATTCTCAGCACTATAAAACAAACAATAACAAAAAAGAATCATCTTTCACAGATAAAAATTTCTTATGACATTTACATTGGAATGTTGTTGTTGTTAGGTGCCATGGAGTTGAGTCCGACTCATAGCGACCCTATGTACAGCAGAATGAAACACTCCTCAATTCTGTGCCAGGCACATGATCTTATTTGTGTTTAAACCCATTGTTGCAGACACTGTGTCGATCCATCTGGCAGAGGGTTTTCCTTTTTTTCGTTGACCTGCCGCTCTCCCAAACATGATGTCTTTCTCCAGGGTTTGGCCCCTCCTGACTACATGTCCGAAATAGGTAAGATGCAGTCTAGTCATCCTTGCTTCCAAGGAACACTCTGGTTGCACTTTTTCTAGGACAGATCTGTTGGCTTTTTTGGTAGCCCATGGTATATTCAACAGTCATCTCCAGCACCATAATTCAAAAGCATCAGTTCTTCTCCTGTCTCCCTTGTTCAATGTCCAGCTTTCACAACCATATGATGTGACTGAAAATACCATGACATGAGTCAGGCCCACCTACCTTCAATGTGACATCTTTACTTTCCATTTCTAAATTAACATTCATAAATTAAGGGAAATTGACAACTCTGTGAGGCTAAATCTTCCTGTTGAAAAACCTGGTGTGACTCAAATTTCTTTTCATTTACTCAGATCTTTTTTGTTGCCATTCTCTTGTGAGAATTAATGTAGATTTGCATGTTCCTTTTTAATTTTTTTAAAGCATTATATCTTTTTACGGATTTTATAAATGAAATCTATCTTCCCATTGGGAGAAGGGCCTGGCAATCCACTCCCAAGGCAATCCCGAAATACTCAGCCATTGAAAACCCTATGAGGGTGGCTATGAGTCGGATAACGACTCGAAGGCACCTAACAACAACAATCTTCCCATTATATTGCTTGATTTTGTTTGTGCAAATAAAATCTACTGATTTCTGTATATTAATTTTACATATCCTACTATCTCATTGAATTGTCTTAATGATTATAGTAATTTTCAATTATTTCAATTTCTGTGCTGAGCAAAAAATCCAAGAAGCTGAACTTTATGATGACAATGAAGAACAGGGCATCAGGATTGGAGGAAGACTCATTAACAACTTGTGTTATGCAGATGGCACCATTCTGCTTGCTGAAAGTGAAGAGGATTTGAAGCATTTACTGATGAAGATCAAAGAGCACAGCCTTCAGGATGGGTGGTGCCTCAACATCAACAAATCAAAAATCCTTACAACTGAGTCAGTAAGCAACTTCAGGAGAAAAGATTGAGGTTGTTCAAGATTTTTCTTTACTATTGGCTCTACAATCAACACCCATGGAAGCAGCAGTCAAGAAATCTAAAGACATATTGGGGAAAGCTGTTGCAAAAAATCTTTAAGGTGTTGAAAAGTAAAGATGGAGCCAAGCACAATGGTGCATGCCTATAATCCCAGCAACTCAGAGGCAGGGACAGGAGGATTGCAAGTTTGAGAACAGAGGCAGTCTGTGTAACTTAGCGAGACTCTGACTCAAAAAAAAAAAAAAAAAAATTGGGCTAGGGGTGCAGCTCTTTCTTACAAAGCATGCAAGTGTGAGGTGCTGGGTTCAACCCCCAGCACAAAAAAAAAAAAAAAAAAAAAAAAAAAAAAAAAAAAAAAAAAAAAAAAAAAAAAAAAAAAAAAAAAAAAAAAAAAAAAAAAAGAAAAAGAAAAGAAAAGAAAAGAAAAAAGATAAGAAAAAGAAAGATGTCACATTGAAGACAAAGGTGCACCTAACTCATGTCAGAGTATTTTCAGTCACAACATATGCAACTGAAAAGATGGACACTGAATAAGGGAGACAGGAGAACTGATGCTTTTGAATTATGATGCTGAAGAAGATTATTGAATATACCATGGTCTGCGAAAAGAACCAACAGATCTGTCCTAGAAGAAGTGCAACCAGAGTGCTTCTTGAAAGCAAGGATGGTTAGACTGCCTCTGACATATTTTGAACTTGTTGTCAGGAGGACCCAATCCTTGATGAAGGACATCATGCTTGAGGGAGTGGCAGGTCAAAGAAAAAAAGAAAGACCCTCAATTAGATGGATTGACACAGTGGCTACAACATGGACTTAAACATAAAAAGATTGTGTGCTTGGCACAGAGTCGGGGAGTGTTTGTTTCTGTTGTGCATAAGGTCACTATGAGTCAGACCTGAGTCAATGACACCTAACAGCAACAACTATCTCACTGAATTGTGTTAATGATTATAGTTGTTGTTGTTAGGTGCCTTCAAGTCGGTATCCAACTCATAGCGACCCTCATAGGGTTTTCAATGGCTGAGTGCTTCGGGATTGCCTTGGGAGTGGATTGCCAGGCCCTTCTCCCATTTTTGAGGTGCTGGGAATTTAACTCGGGTCCTCAGAGACTGCAGCGCAGTGCTCTACCCACTGAGCTAAATCCCAGCCCTAATGATTATAGTGGTTTTCACTGGTTTTCACTTATTTCAAAGCATAAAACCAAATCTTCTACAGTGATAGTTTAGATTCCTTCTATCCAGTTTTTATACCTTTGATTTTCCTCTGTTTCTAATTGTTGTTGGGTAGTTCCTCTGGTGTGAAATTAAGTAACAGCATGAGAGTGAATAAATGCTCGTCTTGTTCCAAAGGGTAAAAGATTCTCTGCTTCCCTCTCCTGTTTGGTTTTCCTTTTTCTTCTTTCCCACTTTCCCCTCCTCCCTCCCCACTTCCCTCCCTCTTTCCCTTTCTCTCCTTGCTCCATCCCTCCCCCCTCCTTCTCTCCTTCCCTTCCTCCCTTCCCTTCTTCCTTCCTTCCTCTCTCTTTTCCTTCCTTCCTTCCTCTTTCTTTCTTTCTTTCTTTCTTTCTTTTTTTTTCCTTTCTTCTTTCTTCCTTTTTCTTCTTTCATCTTTCGTCTTTCTTTCTTCTTTCTTTTTTCTTTTTTTCTCTTTCCTGTTTTTCTAGGCAAGGTCTTGCCATGTGGCTGAGGCTGGCCTGGAATTCTCAATCGTCCTCACAAGTGCTGAGATTACAGGCATGCACCACCATGTTTGCCTTCATATTTCTTGATTAAGCATGGTTTTGGATTTGAGGTATACAATCCCCCACCCCCCATCCCCTCCCACAACATTCAAAAATAACTATTACTGTGCTGTTGACTGAAAAATCAAGAACAGATTGCCAAATTTTGCTGAGTTGTGTTTGAACATATACGGGAGGATTTCATAATTTCCTCCTTAGAATTATTAATCTTTGAATTATGTTAGTGACTCTTCTAACATTGAGCCATCCTTGCATCCCTGGATTAGGCCCATTTGGTCAGCGTGTACTTTATAATTTTCATGTGCTGCTGAGTTGTATTTACCAATATGTTTGCTAACACTTTTATTTATAAAAGTGCACAAATGTCAAGTATACAGGAAGGGTACAAATCTGAAAGCCAAGTGTTATGTAACCCATGGCTATAATCCCAGCTACCAGGGAGGCTGAGGCAGAAGGACCACAAGTGTGTATCAAGAAGCAGCCTGCACAACTTAGTGAGACCCTGTCTCAAAATAAAAATGAAAAGGGGCTTGCTGTGTGGCTCAGTGGTGGAGCATTTGTCTAACACACATGAGGCTCTGGGTTCAATCCTGAATACTGCAAAACAAAAACAAAACCAACCAAATCTGGAGTGTACAAATAGATGAATTTATACATATGTACACAAATGAGTGTATATATATGGAATATATGCATAAGAATCTGCATGGAGAAATATAACTAAAAAATCTATGATGAGAAAATGAAATGGAAATATGTATAATTAATTCCCAAGGAGATAGAAAATGAGGAACAAAGAGATGGAACAGATAGAATGAATAGAAAATACAGTTGTTGTTGTTGTTGTTAGGTGCCATCGAGTCAGTATCCGACTCATAGCGACCCTCATAGGGTTTTCAATGGCTGACTGTTTCGGGATTGCCTTGGGAGTGGATTGCCAGGCCCTTCTCCCATTTTTGTGGTGCTGGGAATTGAACTTGGGTCCTCAGAGACTGCAGCGCAGCGCTCTACCCACTGAGCTAAATCCCAGCCCAGAAAATACAGTGGTAGGATTTAATACACAAATACCACTAATTATTTGAAATGTCAACATAAAACACTTCAATTAAAAGAAAAAGTTGTTAACTCAAATAAAAAGAATTGAAACCCAAGTGTATACTATTTGCACTGACCACATTAAATCTAAAGACAAAGTTAAGACAAATGTAAAAAGATGAAAAACTTTTACTATATAACACTATCCAAAATAAATTGCCGTGGTTATATTAATTTCAGAAAACTACAATATAAGGTAAAAACTATTGTTTGAGAGAAAAGGAGATGCTGAAACTTGTATGTACCTAATAACATAATTTCCAAATACAAATCCACAGAATTAAAGGAAGAAGGAATAAATCATTAATCATGGGTTGAAAATTCATCATGGAATTTTCTAGCTCATTTTCTCACTTACTAACTTTTTAAATTGCACTGTTTTGGAGGGGAATTACCTTCATGATTTTATTATGCATCCCTGACTTATTACCTCCTACTTTAAGTTGTTACTTTTACCTCTTAATTAATAATGTGATACTCTTATGACAGCTTTAGTTCATTTACTGTCGCATTTTGCAATGTTGTTGAATAATTTTATTTATACACAGGTTGTATACTTTTATTTATATAGCTTACAAGATGTTATCATTTTGACTTCAAACACAATGTTTTTCTTCTTTCTCCATATATTTATTCCTCCAGTCTTCTTTGTTCCTTCCTGAAGTTCTGTGTTTCTATCTGGAAACAATTTTCTTTAGCTTGGAAAAATGTCCTGAAGTGTTTCATTTAGTACTTCTCCCCTGGTGATAAATTATCTTAGCATTTATAATGTATGTATATATGTACGTATGTATGTATGTATGTATGTATATTGAATATATCCTTATTTTGCCTTCAGATCTAAAAGGACTTTTTGTTGGATGTAGCACTCTAGTTCTTTCATTTTTTTCTTTCTTTCAGTGCTTTAAAGATATCATTCCATTGTCTTCTGGCTCCCATGGCTTATGTTGAAAAAGTCAACCATCAGTCTTACATCGCTCCTGTGAAAGTAATGTAAAAATCTTCCCCCTGAATGCTTTAAAATTTTTCTTTTTGTCTTTGATCTTCAACTGTTTAACTTAGATCTGTCTTTGATATAGTTTTCTTTTATTTATCTTCCTTGGGGTTCACTGAAATTCTGGATTAATACATTGATGTCTTTCATCAGTGTTGGAAAATATTTGACCATTATCTCTTCAAATATTGCTTCTTCCCTTCTCCCTCTTATCTTTTCTTTCTTGGCCTGCATTTGACCTTTTGACAATATCCTATATGTCACTTAAGTTCTATCCTGCCCTTTCCCTTCATTTCTCTCTTTATGCTTGATATTATTTTTCTATTGATCTATTTTTAAGTTTACTCATCGTATCTTCTACTATGTAGTCTTTTCAAAACCAACAAGTTCTTAATTTCAGCTATTGTAGTTTGAGTTGTAGAATGTCCACTTGATAGCCTTCATGGATTCTAGTTATTGTCTTTAAATTTTTAATTTTTGAATTTTTTCAGAGTCATGGTGTCTCAGGTGATGTTGCACACTGGAGTGTTGGCTTTTCCTTCTCTTGGCGGATAAAGTGAAGAGAGAATTATTTCAATCTAATCAGGGACTGAGTTGGCTGGGGATGGATTCTACTTTGTTGTTGTTGTTAGGTGCCGTCGAGTTGGTATCCGACTCATAGCGACCCTCATAGGGTTTTCAATGGCTGACTGTTCCGGGATTGCCTTGGGAGTGGATTGCCAGGCCCTGCTCCCATTTTTGCGGTGTGGGAATTGAACTCAGGACCTCAGAGACTGCAGCACAGCGCTCTACCCACTGAGCCAAATCCCAGCCCTGATTCTACTTTAGTAAGATGCATTTCACCTCTGGTTTACCCTGAAAATCGGGCTTTTTGGAGGTTTTGAGCTAAGCAAGCAGCTCAAGTGGGATGATATTTGGCAGATATTTTAGGGGGAGACTAGTTATGTGCTTTGCAGACTTCTCTTTCTAATGAACTTTGTTTCTAAGCACCTACAAGACTGAAGGATATTTCACTCGACTTTTTTGATCATGTCATCCAGCCTTTTGGACACCCCAGAAGTTGGAATATCTCCTGGAGAAATTTAGCCTTCTTTTTTCAGGTCTTCTGGTTACCAATGCATTGCACTAACAAACAGCTTTGCTGATTTCTCTTCCCATGGAGAGTGTTTCTGTTTGAGACAAGCTGCTCATTAGCCAACATTTAGCTGGTAATTGTCAGCTCATCAAGGAAGAGCTTTTTCGCCTCTGGAATTCTTGTTTGTACCAATTTTGTTTCCATGGTCTCCACTGTCTTCCAAACATGGCTATTTTTCATTTTTATGCTTGTTGTTGTTGTGACAGACAGAATGTTGATTTTTCTGTTCTACTATATTCTTCCTGGAAGTGCAAGTACTATTTACCAATCTTTTATTTCATTTTTATTGTTGATTGTTGCTTTAAAATCCATAAGGGAAATTAATTGATGAGTTTTTTAGTGTGCACAATCCTTTTCAGGTTTTGCTTCACAAAGAGAATTTGGACATTGATTGCTTAAAGGTGGACTGGCCCAGTTTAAATTCCATTGAAATAACTCTTCTTTGTTGTTGTTGTTGTTGTTGTTAGGTGCCGTCGAGTCGGTATCCGACTCATAGTCGGACCCTCTGTTCAACAGGCGAAACACTATTGTCAGTGCTTTCTCTGCTGTTCATAGGGTTTTCAATGGCAGATTGATTTTTGGGAGGGGGTTGCCAGATCCTTCTCCCAAGCCTACAGCTTCTGGTGTTCCCAGGAGGTCTCCCATCCAGGTACTAACCAGGCCCGACCCTGCTTAGCTTCTGAGATCTGACGGGATCAGATGCCACAGGGCTACCACTACAGGCTAACTCTTCTTTAGTGGGGAATGAACTTGGTTTAGAGCTTGAGAATGGACTTGATCTGAAGCTTTTATAATAATGGATGGCAGGAAGATGCCCTTGGGAAAATTTCTTTGTTCTTGTATGTTGTTAGGTGCCGTCGAGTCGGTATCCGACTCATAGCGACCCTCTGTACAACGGGGGAAACACTATCGTCAGTGCTTCTCTGCTGTTCATAGGGTTTTCAATGGCAGATTGATTTTTGGGAGGGGGTTGCCAGGTCCTTCTCCCAATTGTTCTTGTATAGGTATTAGTTTATTAGACAGTTCATGTTTTCCAGAGTCATTTTAACAAATTATATTTTCTTTTATTGTACTGTCCAACACAAATACAAGTTACATACACAGTTTAAATTTTTTTCCAGTAGCCATATTTTAAAAAGTAAAAAAAAAAAAAAGCAGG
>VMDO01039587.1:0-12567 GCA_007922755.1 Pedetes capensis
CTTGTTGTTATCTGTAGTATGAGTAAGAAAACTTATTTTCCTTTTTTCTCTTTATTTTTTCTCCCTTTATTGGTAACTGTCGGTGGGGTACAGAGTAATACCGCATTGGCTTTTTCCATTATGCAACTATCACATCACTTTTGGTTACACTTTTGTCAACTTACAAGGTTTATGGAACCTTTTGACTAATATGTAGTAAAACTCAAATGCATATTTGGGTTATATTCCCCTATTTTTCCAAAGTACTCATGAAGTTGCATTGTTTATATTGACATTATCCTCCCCCTCTTTATCCCTCTACATTGAGTCTCCTTCCCATCCCACCTTCTGCAATCTTTGCTTCCCTTTGCTAGTTCCCTCCCTTCCTTCTTTCTACTCTTTAAATTGTCCCTCTTCACTAAGAAAACTTATTTTCTATAAAGAGCCAGATACAAAACATTTTCAGCTCTATGATCCAAGAGGCAAAATTGAGCTGCTGTCCTCATCAAAAGAAATATTAGTTTATGTACACATACACACACATTCCACATTTTAAAACTGTTCTCAGCCCTTAGAACATGCAAAAATGCATGGCAGGCAGGATTTCCACTAGTTGTGGCCCCTGGTCTTTATCCCTCAGTACAAAAGAAGCCCCACAATGTGAGGGATTATGAACATTTGGCTAATTGCTACATCCCCAGTACAGAGAAAATGAAGACTTCTAAGCAGCCCCGATAAATACACTCAAAGAATTAAAGGAAACCATGCTAAAAGAAGTAAAGAAAGGACTGAGGAAAATGTCTCATCAAGTAAAGACTGTCAGTAGAGTGATAGAAATCATAAAGAGAACCAAAGTGAGACTCTGGAATTAAAAATACGGTAACTTAAATGAAAATTTCACTAATGGAGATTTGAACAGTAGATTTGAATTGGCAGAAGAAATAACCAGTAAACCTGAAGATAGGACAGTATGTATTATGCAAGCTGAAACACAGGCAAAAATGATAAAGGAACATAGGCTGAGAAAGACTGCAATACATTATCACACACATCCCGATAAGCATCATGAGAGTCTAGGAGAGGCTACAGAGAAAGAGTGGGAAAAAATCTAAAGGAATCAAATTCAAAGAAAAATTTCCAAAATTTGAGCTATCCACGTATGAAAAAATTCCAAGTAGGATAAATGCAAAGAAAGCCCCAGCCAGACCCACCCTAGTAAAAGTGCAGAGAGCCAATGACAATGAGAAAATCTTAAAAGCAGTAAGAGAAAAAAATGTCCCATTACTGATAAGGAAACCCTGGTAGGGTTAGCAGCTGATTTCTCATGAAAAAGAATGGAGGTGGAAGGTAGTGGGATTGTGTGTTTGAAGTGCTGAAAGAAAGACAAAATTGTCAGCCAAGAATAAATATGACAAACTCAATAAATGTACAGTTCTTTCTTCTCTCAGCTTCTTTAAAATAAAGTTATTGTTGTTGTTGTTGTTAGGTGCCATCGAGTTGTGTCCGACTCATAGCTACCCTCATAGGGTTTTCAATGGCAGATTGTTTTGGGATTGCCTTGGGAGTGGGTTGCCACATCCTTCTCCCATTTTTGCGGTGCTAGGAATTGAACTCGGGACCTCAGAGACTGCAGAGTGGTGCTCTACCAACTGAGCTAAATCCCAGCCCAAAATAAAGTTATACACAATAATAATTATAACAAGGTGTCACTGAGTTTGTGACATATGTAGGTGTTAATATATGTAACAATAAAACCTAGAAAGAAAGAAGAAGTAGAAATTGAGAAGGTGATCTTCAATTTCACAATAAAATGCAAGTGACCTAGCATAGCTAAAGAAATACTTGGAGAACAAATTTGAAGAACTCACTCTTCCTGATTTCAAAACTTCCTACAAAGGCATAAAATCACGAAAGTGTGATACTGGCACAAAGGTAAAAATATAAGTCAGTTAATTGAATTTAAACACTAGAAATAAATTATCACGTTTATAGTGAACTGATTTTTGACAAAGGTGTCAAGATAATTCAATGAGAAAAAATGCTATTTTCAACAAATAGTGTTGTGATTTTTGGATATCACAGGTGAAACAAAACAGTTGGATCCCTGCCTCACACTGTATACAAAAGTTAGCTTAAATGGATCAAATACCTAACTGAAAGAGCTAAAATTATAAAACTTTTAGAAGAAAATATAACCATCCATCTTCATAAACTATGACTTCTTGTTAGGTGCCATTGAGTCAGTATCCAACTCAGTGACCCTGTGTACAACAGACGAAACACTATTGTCAGTGCTTCTCTGCCGCTCACAGGGTTTTCAATGGCAGATTGATTTTTGGGAGTGGGTTGCTGGGTCCTTCTCCCAAGCCTACAGTACCTGGTGTACCCTGGCGGTCTCCCATCCAAGTACTAACCAGGCCCGACCCTGCTTAGCTTCCGAGATCTGACGGGATCGAATACCACAGGGCTACAGCTGCTAGGCCAAAGTATGACTAGCAGTTTCTTAAGTATGTTACCAAAAGAGCAGTATAAGAAAACTATAAAGAAATAATGTGCCGGGCGTGGTGGCGCACACCTGTAATCCCAGCAGCTCAGGAGGGGGAGGCGGGAGGATCGCAAGTTAGAGACCAGAGGCAGTCTATGTAATTTAGCGAGACCCTGTATCAAAAAGTAAAAAAAATGGGCTGAGGTGCAGCTCAGTGGTCCAGCACTTGCAGAGCATACAGGCGCGAGGCCCTGGGTTCAACCCCCAGTACCGCAAAAAAAAAAAAAAGGAAAAAAGAAAAGAAAAGAAAAAGAAAAAGAAATAATGTGAAGTTCACCAAAATTGATCACTTTTGTGCTTCAGATCACACCATTACCAAAGCAAAAAGACAACCCACAGAGACAGGAAGTATTTTCAAATAATATGTCTGATGAAGGAATTGTATCGAGATTAGGTAAATGTAAAGAGCTCTTATGACTCTAATAAAAGAATAAAAACGTCACTGCATCTCAGTATGCATTCTGCAGAGAAGAAATACAAATGGCCCATGCCGACACGAGGAGGTCCTCCGCACCATGAACATTCTGCAAAATGCAAAGCAGAACCACAATGAGACATTTCTTTACCATCATTAGGATGGCTGCAGTCAGAACACAATAACAGGACAAGGACATGGATACCCTGGGGCTCTGGCACTGGCCGTGGGATTGTAAAGCGGAGCCATTGCTTTATGAGCAGAGTGGTCCCTTGAGGGCAACTCAGAGAGTTACCATGGGGACAGCGAATCTATATTCCGAGCTCTATGCCCCAGAGGACGGAGATCGTATGTGCACGCACAGCCTCTACGTGAACATTCACAGCCGTGTTCGGTGTTGAGCGTAGCTGCCAACAGGTGGCAGCATCCAAATTCATTCTTCCAGGAACCTTCTCTCTGCTTATTTCATCTCGTTATGGGTGACTCTCCCATTCGTGTCATGGGGGTTGCTATTCTCCAGTGACAGAGAGCAACACCTCACCTGACCCTATGGCAGGATTCCTTTTTATCCGCGTTTCTGCTTTATTTATTGATCACGTCCAATAAACATCGCAAATGCTTGAAGTGAAAGATATACAAATTGCCCCTGATCATTATGCATTGAATACATATACACTGAAATACCAGAGTGTGGTCCATAAGTAGGGCTGGGATTTAGCTCAGTTGGTAGAGCGCTGCTCTGCAGTCTCTGAGGTCCTGAGTTCGATTCCCAGCACCGCAAAATGGGAGAAGGATGTGGCAATCCACTCCCAAGGCAACCCCGAAACAGTCAGCCATTGAAAACCCTATGAGGGTCGGTATGAGTTGGACTCACAAGACAGCACCTAACAACGACAACAACAACCCCTAAGTTGACATTAGCTTTCTATTATGTTCCAATTTCTTTATAGGAAAAAAATGAGTTCTTTGCAGCCTCATGGAATAGGGTCAATTTTAAAAGAAAACAAAGTCAAATAAAGATTTTTTCCCCACACTCTAATGAAATAGAATTGAGCAAAGCAGTGTGGTTTTTGGAACAGAAATGGTTCTCTGTTTGTAGGATGGTTGCCTAGGGAGTATTGTTTGCATAAAAAGATGCTGATGGGACAGTTCACTGACAAGTTATTGCTCAGTGGTTAAGTTACCCCTCCTTGGCGACTTGGCAAAGACAACGCTCGCAGAGAGAAGTGATTCATGGCGTTTTCTAGCAGCCCTGCGGCTTCCTTTTCATCCTGGAGCATGAATTACATAAGTAGGTGATCAGTGGCAGGTATTCATGCCAGGGGCCAGGGTACTGATCTGAAACCCAGCCTGAAAGAGTTTTTCCTCTTGCTGTTTGTTCAGCAGGAATAATGCAATTTGTTTAGTGACTGCTTCTTGTAGTAAATAAGCCACATGTCCATTAATAAATATCTCCTCTCTCTTCTGTCTTTTTCTTTTTTCTTTCTTTCTTTCTTTTTTTTTTCCCAGTACTGGGGGTTGAACCCAGGGCCTCACACTTGCATGCTCTGCAAGTACTGGACCACTGAGCTGCGCCCCCAGCCCAGTTTTTTTTTTTTTTTTTTTTTTACTTTTTTGAGACAGGGTCTTACTAAGTTACGCAGACTGCCTCTGGTCTCGAAGTTGCGATCCTCCTGCCTCCACATCCCAAGCCACTGGGATTACAGGTTTGCACCATGGCGCCCGGCTTCTCTTCTGTCTCTTTTAAAAATAATTTCAATATGCTGAGTTTTCCCTAGGGAAGATATATATACCAACATTTATCATGCACATAGAAACTCAGCTATCAAACTATGAAAGGTAAAAGTTTTAAATCACTCTCTCATTATAGCTGTGGGTACTTCCTTTGCCTTTCTCATTAGGTAATGACGTGTGTAAAAATATTGGTCTTTTACATGAGGAGAAAGACAGCAAAAAAAGAATGAGAAAGACAGAGACCAGTAAGAGGGATAGATTGAAGTTGATATCTTTCTTGCAAAATGAAAATCTAATTTTCAGGTATTAAGTACAGAAATTTTGCCGTTTATTTTTTTGTTTGTTTGTTTTTTGCAGTACTGAGGGTTGAACCCAGGGCCTTGCACTTGCATGCTCTGCAAGTGCTGGACCACTGAGCTGCACCCTCAACCCATTATTTTACTTTTATGAGACAGGGTCTCGCTAAGTTACACAGACTGCCTCTGGTCTACAAATTGGAATCCTCCTGCCTCTGCCTCCCAAGCCACTGGGATTACAGGTGTGCACCACCACACCTGGCTCCACTGATCATTTTTAAGGTGCAGTGATATAACAAACTTCTCATAATGGATAGCAATATTTCTTTTACCTAGACCTGAAGACAGGATATATTTTGGATATGCTCTTTAAACCCGATACTGTATTCTGTATGAAATTGCTTTCTGTGTTGACGTTGAAAGTTACTATGGTCCACATAATTTTATCTTCTTTAAGAAATGATTTTGTCAGATTAACACCATTTCTCCACATGAGGAGCACGCAGCTCAAAGAGGTTGTATGACGGGCTTTCAGTGACGTGAGCGGAGTTGTCATAGCACTGATTTCACTTCCTTAGACATGTGAGTATTAAATTAAGCTAGCAAGGCTGGGGGTGGGTTCTTTGTGAGAGCCTTGGAAATGTCCTTGCCATTCATTTCTGTGAGGCAATTCTCTTACATTCTATGCCTTGCCCTGACCTTGACACGCTAGTCGTTCATTATATAGGTTTTTCAGTGAACTCCGTAGAGAAAGCAATACCGTTTCCCCAGCTGGAAAATAATAATGCAAAAAGAAGAAGAAAAAAAAATGGGAAACGAAGTTTTAGAATGGTCAGAAATGGGAAAGTCCGCCATTTTGGATTTTTCCCGTGTAACTGTGTAGATCTGATACCACCGTGGTTCCCTTGAGCCACAAGTGCTGTGGGTGATGATCAGGGAGGCTCAAATGAACAGCGGTTGTTTTTTATACTAAGGGTAATTACTAAGAAATTTGGATTTCAAAATACTTTATTCCCTGTTCCTTTCCTTTTCCCATGACAGCACTCCGACCCTGGGGGTGGGCCCTGGAGCTGCCAGCCTGGGCTTGGGTTTGGCTCCCACACACAGCAGGCACGTGGCTCCTTTGCTGAGATTTCCAAGATGGAAAAATCAGGATGGTGATCATCCCCATTCCACGCTGCCATGTTCATTCAGGCCTAAATGAGGAAAGTATGCTCGATAAACATTACGTTGTTATTGTTGTTGTTGTTGGGTGCCTTCGAGTCAGTATCTGACTCATAGCGACCCTGTGTACAACAGGTAAAACACTATTGTCAGTGCTTCTCTGCTATTCATAGGGTTTTCAATGGCGGATTGATTTTTGGGAGTGGGTTGCTGCATCTGTCCCCCAAGCCTATAGCACCTGGTGTTCCCAGGTGGTCTCCCATCCAAGTACTAACCAGGCCTGACCCTGCTTAGCTTCCGAGATCTGATGGAATCGGATGCCACAGTGCTACGGTTGCAGGCAAACATTAGGTAGGTGATTGCGATCATTGTCTCTCTACAGTGGTGTTGGAAAGGTGCAGTTGCAATGGGAAAGCTTTACTGATTGAGGTGAATACAACTGCCTTAAGTGATCTTTTGAAATTGGGACCATTTTCCCAATGGTCCCAATGAAATTGGGACCAAATGTCCCAAATTGGGACATTTATCGAGTGCAAAATATTATTAGATATATTTTTCCCTGTCGCAGGGGGCAGGAAGCTGCAAAGGTGGAAATTCCTATGATTACTCATGATCAGTGAACCTCGGCCCCTGAAGGAGGAACAATTTGAGGGCAGATAAAGAGTCTGGCTGGACTTCAGTGGGAGGAATTTGTTAGAAATCAGAGAAGTGGTGCTGGGAAGGCAGTTGAAGGCTCCGATGTGGAGCTCATAGCCACATGCTGGGCTAGAAATCCACACTGGAGAGGGGCCAGGAGATGAGGAGTATTTGAGCCCTGAGACCTGACAGAGCCACTGTGGGACTCCAACACTCAGAGCCCCAGGAGGAAGAGGGGCGTCAGCAGAGGGCACTAAAGAGAGCTGGCCACGCAGCAGGAAGACGGCCAGAGGTGGCGCTCAGGTGCCCAATGAAAGCAGAGCCTCCGGAAGGAGGAGGCCATAGACTCCATCTTTAGAGAGAGTACTTCCAACGGGGCTGGCGGGGAGAAGCTGAACGCTGGCCTAGGGGAGCCAAGCTAGGAAGACGGGGTCAGGAAAAGGTTATTTAAAACACCAAAGAAAGCCAGGGTGGTGGTGCATGCCTGTCATAGCAGCTCCTTGGGAGGCTAAGCTGGGAGCATCGAGGGAGCCCCGAGTTTGAGATCTGCCTGGGCAACACAGCGACACCAAGTTTTTAAATTAATCAGGGAAGAGTGTGTTTTTACGCCGTCCAACAGAGAAGAGCGGGTGTTGTAAGAGAGGAGGACAGCCGAGAGGAGCCGCAGGCACAGGGAGGAAAGAGGGGTGGGTTCTGTTGAGCACACAAAAGGGCAGAGCGTGCACGGGAGCAAGAACAGACGTCCTGCCCATGTAGGGAGGACGGAGAGCATGGATAGAGGTCCTGGTGGGTGGGGAGGGCATCTCGCCATCTCTTATTAGGATGACGTGTGCTCCTGCCTCATCATCTGCAAGCTCTCGTGGTTTCCCTCTGCACCCTGGTTTCCTCATCTGTCTCTCTGCGCACTTCGACTTCCTTGCCGTCTTCCTTATGTAAGCAGAGAGGGGTGCAGAATGCGGGCAGGGGAGTGACATTGCTGGTACTGGGCTGAGGGCTCAGAGACCCAGGACTGAAATCTGGAGTCCATGGCTCTGCCTTGTTGAAAAGCTAGGAGATGAGAGTTGATAAAGAGAAATGGGTTTATTTGCCGTTTTGGCCAGGACTGGGTAGAGAAAAGTTAAGAGTTTTCTAAAGACCTCAACCATATGCATAAGCAACATAGGAAGTCTTGAAATGCTAGAAAGGGAGCCAGGTCTTGAGTTGTGAACACGTTTGTGTATCAGTCCGTGTTCTCTAGAGGAAAAAAGGAATAGAATATACCTATTTATACACACTTATGTATATCCTAGCCTACAGCTATAGCACTGTGTCATCCGATCCCATCAGATCTCGGAAGCTAAGCAGGGTCGGGCCTGGTTAGTACTTGGATGGGAGACCGCCTGGGAACACCAGGTGCTGTAGGCTTGGGAGAAGGACCTGGAAACCCACTCCCAAAAATCAATCTGCCGTTGAAAACCCTATGAACAGCAGAGAAGCACTGACAGTTGTGTTTTGCCTATTGCTATGAGTCTGACACCGACTCAACGGCATCTAACGACAACATATATATCCTATACACACGCATACACATGCATACACATGATTATAAAAGGGGATTTGTCAGACTGCCTTGATGAGCAGAGGCTCAGTAGTGCCACAGTGGCTGTCTGCATGCGAGCGAGGCAGAGAACCCAGCAACTGCTTAGCCGAAGAAGCTGGAGGCCTTGACACAAGAGGGGCCGTGGATGCAGCTGCAGCCCAGGCCAAGGCTGGACGCTCCCTGGAGAGTCACGGGTCCGGTCCGTTAGAAGGGCTGAAGACGCTGGAGTCTGAAGTCTCGGGCGATGGCAGCCACAGTAGACACACCCGCCTGGCAAGACGTGAGCCTCCTTGTGTGGCGGCTTTCTCCTCCTGCTTTAGTTCCAGCCAAGTGCCTGACCCGTCGGATGGCCAAGTGCACAGGCGGGGCAGGTCATCTCACCTCAGTTGTTACACATGCCAGTCATCCCTGGAAATGTGCCACAGATGCACCCAGAAGTGTGTTACAGTCATCTTCTAGGTGTCTCTCAATCCAACTAGTTGAAGATGAAGATTAACCATTGCTGGGAGCCGGGTGCCGTGGCGCACGCCTGTAATCCCAGTGGCTTGAGAGGTGGAGGCAGGAGGATCGCAAGTTCGCGACCAGAGGCAGTCTGTGTAACTTAAGGAGACCCTGTCTCAAAAAGTAAAAAAATGGGCTGGAGGCAGCAGCTCAGTGGTCCAGTACTTGCAAAGCATGCAGGCCTGGGTCCCTGGGTTCAACCTGCAGTACCAAAAAAAAAAAAAAAAAAGATTAATCATTACTATCTGCCATTCCAGCTGAAGAGAGCAAGCCAGAGGCCAGAGAAGGGCTAATGCCTCCATGGTGAGTTCTGTTCAGGTCCTGGACAGCCTGGACTGTATCCAGCCACAGGGGGGCAGGAAGTGTTCTAGACTGAGCCCGCTGATTGAAATACCAGTCTCGTCTGGGAGCCCCCTCACAGACACACCCAGAAATTCTCCTCTGGATACTGTTTAGCGCACTTGAGCTGACACACGGAATTAACCTTCAGAAGGACCAACTGTCAGCACTACAAGGAAGTTCAAGTTTAAGTTCTCAGATGTAAATACACACGCACAGGAATTGTAGCAAAGCAAAGCGAAGCCCCTTCCCACATGTGTCTGGCTGCTCTTTGGCAGCAGGCCTTTTCATCACAGTCTCTGGAGCTAGACTGTCCCCAGTGAGAAGCAGTGTCCTGTGAAATGACCACGCTTGAAGGATTAGCGGCGGGAGCACGCAGAACAGCTCCTGGCACAGAAAGACCCCCTCACACAGAGCTCTGATTTTTGTGACACGTCCCTAAGTGTTTTGCATTGATGATATGCTGGTTGTACTATTTAGAATTTTCTCAGGCACGTCTAAAACCAGTAGAATCAGAATCAATAGAGTCTGAGTGATAATCGCCCTGGGAAGTTAATTGGGGAATACAGATTCATTCAGTAGGTGATGATTCTGAACTGGAAGGGTGTATATGATTGAAAATATTTGTTAGCCTCTCATGTCAAAGTGATCCTGGGATCCTCACTGATGGGGCAGGTAGACAGGTGGGCGTCTATCCCGCCTCACAGCATCTGGAGAACCAGGCTGAAGAGTTCCAGATAGCAGCGTTGGAGCACTGCAAGACAAAAGTGAGATGGTCAGAGATGTGAGGTGACATTGTCACACACAGAATGTGTAATAGGAGCCTCCAAAAGGAGGAATGGCAGATCCTTGGGATCCAGCGCAATCGAGAGGAAGGAAAGCACCGAGTTTTATTGTCTGCCATCTTCTGTGGTGGAGCTGTCAGATTCTGAACATGAGTGACAAACTCTGCCCGGGAAAGCGGCTTAGAAAGTATTGGTCCACAGCAGAGGACCAGCAGCAAAAATGGGGGGAGGACATGGCAATCCACTCCTGAGGCAATCCTGAAACAATCAGTCATTGCAAATCCTGTGAGGACCACTGTGGCTAGAGTCAGACACGATGGCACCTAACAACATCAATCAAGGCAAATGATCCTTTTTGCTTAGCTTTGTGTTTGCAACAGAAGTAATGTTATAAACATAATTTTCTCCCATAGTGAAAAGGAAAAGGGAAAAAACCCAGCCCTTTTTTTTTTTTTTTTTACTTTTTGAGACAGGGTCTGGCTAAGTTACCCAGACTGCCTCTGTTCTCAAACTTGCGATCCTCCTGCCTGTGCCTCCCGAGCTGCTGGGATTACAGGCGTGAGCAGGAGTGGAAGGTGGGCGGCTAATGGTCAGGGAGCCTGACTGGGTTTCTGCTTCCCATGCAGTGGACACTTTCCTGTGGGTGTGAAGACTAGAGTGAAGCCTTCTAGAAACACAAGAAAAACTATGCATGTGAGACAGGCTGCCTTGAGCACTAAGGCCAAGGAGGGATGATCAGGGCTGCGCATGTCAGAGGATGGCTGCCAGCCGTTCTCCATCCCCACTCAAGTGCCATCCTGTCTCCGGTGACTTCCTGCCTTGCCTGTGCTTACAGCTCATTCTGCCTCTCCACCGCACACGTGCGCGCACACACGAATACACCTTTACATTTTTAGCCCACAAGCAAAGCGCTGAACGGATAAAGACATTCTCCTTTCTTCTTTTCTACACTGAGGGTTGAAGACCGTGGAATGGAAGCCACCTAAGTTCTTGAATGAAGAACAGTAATCCCCTGCGATGCTCTGGTTTTCTGTGGTGATCACAGGGGTCTCTCTCACGCCTCCATACAAGATATTTTGAGGTTCAGAGAGACAGATTTCAAAGGCAGCCAGCTAAGAACTTTTTCTCAATATGGTGATATTTCATGGTGCTTAACCAGTGTGGAGATTGATGATTTTGCACCTTGGCAGCTACCAAAAGAATGCAGCTGCCTCTCCAGAACCAAAGTCCCCATTTCTGCATCAGTCTTCTTCCTCTGTCCCCAGATTTCACCCATGAACACTTCCAATATTCCCTTCTTAAGATTAAACCATTCTTGGGATGCCCTATTCTTTGATTGTTGTTGTTGTTGTTGTTAGGTGCCCTCGAGTCGGTATCCGACTCATAGCGACCCTCATAGGGTTTTCAATGGCTGACTGTTTCAGGACTGCCTTGGGAGTGGATTGCCAGGTCCTTCCCATTTTTGCGGTGCTGGGAATTGAACTCGGGACCTCAGAGACTGCAGCACAGCGCTCTACCAACTGAGCTAAATCCCAGACTATTCTTTGATAGATTCTCTTCATTTTTTTTTTTACCTACAATTTTTTTCCTTTTCCTTTTCACCATGGGAGAAAATTGTGTTTATAACATTACTTCTGTTGCAAACACAACGCTAAACAAAAAGGATCATTTGCCTCGATTGATGTACGATTCATAGCCATAGTGGCCTTCAGAGGATTTTCAATGGCTGATTATTTCGGGATTGCCTCGGGAGTGGATTACCACGTCCTTCCCCCATTTTGGCAGTGCTGGGAATCAAACCCGAGACCTCAGAGATTGCACAGCAGCAATCTACCAACTAAGCTAAATCCCAGCCTACCTTTATTGATACTGAGTGTCTTAGCAAGGGTCTCCAGAGCAATGGATATAATAGTATGCATGCACAGGTAGGAAGAGATTGATTGTAAGGAACTAGCTCATATGATTGTGGTCTGGCAAGTCCAAATCTGCAGCATGGGTGAGCAGAATGGAGCCAGTGATACAGTGCAAGTCTGACTGTCATGAGCCACCCATTCCTTCTTACAGAGGAGCTCGGATTTTTTCTGTTGAAAGATTTCCCCGCTTTAGAGAGGGCAACTTGCTTTAGTTAAAGTCCTCCAATTTAAATTTAAATAGAAATTTTTAATGTACATCGTAATATGATTCATTTTGACATACTTTTCATTGTGACAATTTTCATATATGCAATTTGATAAACATTCATATAGGCACAAAAAGGGGATCCGACTGAATGTGCAAACTATCGGACAATATCATTAATATCACACACCAGCAAAATTCTACTAAAGATCATTCAGAAGCAACTGCAGCAATACATAGACAGGGAATTACTGGAAAATCAAGCAGGATTCAGAAAAGGGCGGGGAACTAGGGACATCATTGCTGATGTCAGGTGGATATTAGCTGAAAGCAGAGAATATCAAAAAGATGTCTATCTGTGTTTTATTGACTACGCAAAAGCATTTGATTGTGTGGATCACAACAAATTATGGATAACACTTCGGAAAATGGGAATACCAGAACACCTAATTGTGCTCATGAGAAATCTGTACATG
>VMDO01039588.1:0-12553 GCA_007922755.1 Pedetes capensis
TTCACACCATGTATTCAGTATTCAAACCACCAATCCTGTATCTTTAATCAAGAATATCGCTAATACCTGAATCTGTCAGAATCAAGACCCCCTTTGATACTTTTCCGATCAAACTTAAGCTGAACATAATTGCCACCTTCAGTCCATTTCCTTGGAGTTTCCAGTGCCCCGCTCTGGATAGCTTTGTCATCACTGTGTCTAAATTGGTCTGGGACTTCCACAAACATTTCTCGCTGCTTACCGTTTTATGTTCGATTCCAAAATTCACAACCTGAATTGTGTGTTTTTGCAAACAAATTTGAGGAAGTCCACTTGTACGGCATTCTCTCATTTCATTCACACTGCGATGAGCGTATACATTTGTATGTTGTTGTTGTTGTTAGGTGCCGTCGAGTTGGTATCCAACTCATAGCGACCCTCATAAGGTTTTCAATGGCTGAGTGCTTCGGGATTGCCTTGGGAGTGGAGTGCCAGGCCCTTCTCCCAATACGTTTGTAAGGAGGTTACCTTTCTCAATAACCCTGAATATTGCTCTGGAACTCCAAGCCTTGTCTCTTTGGATACTCCCTTTTCATGACGTTCATTTGTCCTAGGGATTTTGGTGGGGGTGGGAAGGGGGCATCCCATAGCATTTTAGGGTGTAAAAGGAGTTAGAAAGACTTTGAAGTCTTTGAGCCCACTTGCCATGGTGTGAGCGAGCTACTTAGCTTCTCTGGGCTTCCACACCCTCAGCTATAAAACCGGGTAATAACAGACACCGAGTAAGGACTTGTGGTGATTGGCACAGGACCCAGCTTCTTTCAGAGCAGCTACACTTTGCACTGTTCAGTATTGCTTAAGAAAACATACAGCGCTGCTCTGGCTGATCTCACTTTAAGCTGGCGACCACAAGTGTCTGATGAGCACTCCCTGAAGCCCAGAACCCCTCCTGCTGTACCTGGTCCTCTGCTGGGCTTCTGGATGACGGGCAGCCCCGAGGCTCAGCTTTAACCACCTTTCTGTTATCGGCTGCCCTTGTCTCTCCCCCTGAAGAAGTGAGGTCCAGTCGTGGTCTTTAAAACCATCCATTTGTTGATCTCCAACCTCGAATCCTTATTTCTACCCAGCCCCTCATTGGTGCCCCAACATGCAAATCTATGAGAACCTTAAGGTCCAAATCCTGATCGATCCTCCCCAGTCTTGTGTTCACCACGCCTCCTCCATCTCTGCAAAGTGGAGACGCTGTCTTCCAGTTCATAAGACCACAGTTGTTATTGTTGTTCTTAGGTGCCGTCGAGTCGTGTCCGACTCACAGCGACCCTCATAGGGTTTTCAATGGCTGACTGTTTCGGGGTTGCCTTGGGAGTGGGTTGCCAGGTCCTTCTCCCATTTTTTCAGTGCTGGGAATTGAACTCGGGACCTCAGAGACTGCAGAGCGGCGCTGTACCAACTGAGCTAAATCCCAGCCCTAAGACCACAGTAGGAAGAACAATCAGAGCCATGGACCATCTTGGATTCTTTATCACCGGTCAGTGGTTCTGGTCCATCATCCCTCTCCCAGATTGATGCAGTAGCATCTTAGGTGGAGTCCTACAGGTAGCCTATTCTTTCCTCCTACACTGCAGCAGGAGAAGCTTTAGAATACGACATCATATTCTAAAGGCTTTACGTCTGGCCCCAGTGGCTTCCCGCCATATTGGAGATAGATTCGGTCTGCCCTCTGACGCGTTAGGCTTACAAATGGCTTGGCAATATTTGACCAGCGGTCCTTTAGTCTGAGGCTGTGTCTCTCCAAACCTCTAAGTGGCTAATTCCCGTTTCTAGTGCAGCCCCATCAAGGAGCTTCTCAGAAGCTCCTTCAGTCCACTCTCCCTTCTCCCCTCTCCTGGTTCCTTCTCGTCCCAGGAGTTTGATATGGTGGACTCCACCCGATGGGCTCCCTTGTGCTCTGTCTTCCTTTGTATTCAGCCCGTGAGAGGCACCAGAAGGAAGCAAAGGGGAAAAAGAGAGGGAGAAAGGAGGGATTCCTGTCCCAATCTTTCTCTCTTTGTCCTCTCCTGTGGTTATAGCTACGGGTACATCATGGCCGCCTCCCTTGCTTGAGGCGCCAGAGTAACAATGGCTTCTCGTTCTCACCAGGCTAGGGGCTTCGTCATCCTTTAGCTTTTTACTAAAATCTTCCCTTACCATTGTAAGTCCTCTCATTAACTTCTGTCAGTCACCTCTTTGGATATGTTTTCTGCTTCCTTTCAAACCCTGATGGAAAAATAAAGATATTTTCCATATCCTAGCTGTATGTGAATGTTCTACTTGCTCCAAAGAATGTTATTAGTGTTCATTATCTACATATTCTTAGGTGCTGCTGAGTAAGTTCTGACTCATAGTGACCCTGTGTACAAAAGAACAAAACACTCTCCGATACTGTGCCATGCCTGGAACTATGTCAGTGCTTCTCTGATATTCATAGGGTTTTCAATGACTGACTGTTTCAGAATTGTTTCAGAAGTGGGCTGCTGAGTCCTTCTCCCAGTTTTGCCATGCTGGGGATTGAACCCAGGGTCTCAGAGAGCACAGAGCAGCACGCTATGAATTGGGCTAAATATATATATTCATATATATTTCTCTCTTATGGTTTTAATTTGCATTTACTTCATTACTGATGAAATAAAAGGCCTTTTCATATATTTCATGGGCATTTGGATATCATCTTTTATGAAAGCTTGTTCAAATTTCTTCCCTGTTTTACTACTGGATTGTATGTGTTCTTGTTTATTTATAGAAATTCTTTACATATTGTGGATATGAACAATAGATTTATTGTTGTTAGGTGCCATCAAGTTGGGTCCAAAATGTAGTGACCCTGTATACAACAGAACAAAACACTCCCCAACTCTGTGCCATCCATATGTTCTTTAAATTTTCTTGGCATTTTAATTTCTTTATCTTAAAGTATGAATTAGGTGGCTGGGGTTTACCTCAGTTGTTAGAGTGCCTGCTCTGCACTCTCTGAGGATCTGGGTTTGACCCCCAGCAATGCAAATGGGAGAAGGATGTGGAGTCCCCTTCTGGAAACAATCCCGAAGCAATCAGCCATTGAAAACCCTGTGAGGGTCGCTGTAAGTTGCATCCAGCTTGACAGCACCTAACTGTGATCCCAACCTCAAAACCAAAGTGTGCAGTTCAAGATGCTTTCTTGGCATACGCTGATATACAAATGCGATAAATCTTAAAACGTAGTATTCCTTGAACGTTTTATGCAGTTCATTTAGAAGTATCTCACTCCTCTTCATGCTGTGTGTTTATCCAGTCTCTGATTGATAGATATGAAGTTCTTTCCTCCTTTTGTAACTTGCTAATCAGTGCCGCGGTGTGCACTCTTGCACCTCTACTTTGTCTACTGTGAATATTCCTGAAAGGTGGATTTATGGAACAGAAATTGCTGAGTCCAAGGGTGAATCACAGCATCCCCAGCCCGTGTGGGTGAGAGCACCCTTTCCAGCACATCCTGGCCAAAACCACAAAATAGTAAACTTTTTCATTTTTGCCCATTGGACAGGCCCAGCATAATGTGCCGTAGTTCCCTTTTTGATTTTACGTTTGTTGGATGCTTTATAGATAGTGAACTCTCACGATGGTGACTCATGCTCATTCCAGTTCTTTTACATCCTGCAGGGGGCCGTGTGTGTGTGTGTGTGTGTGTGTGTGTGTGTGTGTGTGTGTGTGTGTGTGTGTGTGTGTGTGTGTGTAGAAAGAGGGCAGGGGAGAGAGAGAGACTGGTAAAATGATATTACTGCATTCCAGTGGTACTCAAATGGAACAATCCCCCCACCCCCCTGGGACACTTTATAATGTTTGAAGACGGTGTGGCTTGTAATATCTGTAAGAAGGGGAGGTGTCATAAGTAAGTGGAGCCCAGGAATGTTTCAGGCCTCCTGCAGTGACAGCCCAGCCCCCACAGCAAAGATGACCCGACCCAAAATGCTGAGAGGGCCCAGGTTGAGACGCCCTGTAGTCCCTTCCCAATCACGTTGTAGTATTTTCACCACCTGTCCTTTCATGAGTACATCACATCGCATCAATTCCAGGGCACATATGTGTACTCACAATTTGGGATAGGACTTGGAATTGATTGATAAGACAATTGTTGTTGTTGTTGTTAGGTGCCATCAAGTCGGTGTCCAACTCATAGTGACCCTGTGTACAACAGGCAAAACACTATTGTCAGTGCTTCTCTGCTGTTCATAGGGTTTTCAATGGTGGATTGATTTTGGGGAGTGGGTTGCCGGGTCCTTCTCCCAAGCCTGCAGCACCTGGTATTGCCAGGTGGTCTCCCATCCATGTACTAACCAGGCCCGACCCTGCTTAGCTTCTGAGAGCTGACGGGATTGGATGCCACAGGGCTACGACTGCAGGCAAGATTATGGCTAATTTGAGTTGGCAGGCTTCGCTCTTTCTAAGAGACACATTAAGCCAGGGCTTGCTTTAACATCTTACCATCTGCTGTCTTAGATTTGATGAGAAATGGAAGTAGGTCTGTGTCTTATATGTTACTTCTGCATCCAACTTCAGTGTAGAAACAGGAAGTCCCACGCACAGCATGACTGTGTGTGCGCTGTATTTGTGGGCATTAAAAATCCGTACTTGTCCAGCTGTGTGTCTGTAGGCATCCTTGTGTCTAAGGTTAAGAATAAAATCCAGCAACTGAAACGATCTCGTATTTGATTTTATGTTAATGTGGTTCTCTTGCATTTAGTACGTAGACATCACATTGAGAGAATGTTCAACTTCAGTGCATCTGGGAAGTCATGAATCATTCTGTATCCATCGATTTTCCCCTTTCCCTTATATTCATGACACTTAAATTCGAGCAAACGATTAAAAATTAAAATGATTTCAGTGCTCCGGAGACATTTTCGGGGGGTTACTAGAATCTTCAGCTAAAACCTTCTGTGATTTCTTACATTTATAAGCAGCCTGATAATCGGAAGAATGCTGCATTTCCTCAGTTTTGGGAAAAGGGCATGATAAGGACATCTGATCTTCAGTGTGACTTCTCTCCTTCCAAATCTTGGTTGCTTAAAGGCAGCAATCGGGCTGGGATTTAGCCCAGTTGGTAGAGCGCTGCGCTGCAGTCTCTGAGGTCCCGAGTTCAATTCCGAGCACCACAAAAACAGGAGAAGGACCTGGCAATCCACTCCCGAGGCAATCCCGAAACAGCCATTGAAAACCCTATGAGGGTCGCTATGAGTCGGATAACGACTCCACGGCACCTAACAACAACAACAACAACAACAAAGGCAACAATCACCTAAACCCAGGCGTATTCGGATGGCAATAGCACAAGTTAGTGGAAAGAGCTCTGCTTCCTGGCTCTTATCAGAGAAAATCTGCATGTGGTCAGCGGGAAGCGGGTGCCACTGTGTGCTGTCAGTTCTTTTCCACGTTTGTAAGTGAGAACAAACTTAGGTGGCTGAAAGGTGGCCGTTTTGAGTTACTAAGAACGATCTGGATTAGCCTCAGCTTCTCTGGGTCTCCACAAGGTAGCTGTTGCTCTTGCACATCTGTTTTTGGTTCGCAGTGACTGACAAAGGAGCATAATGCATGTACAGCCACATTGTGTGGGGGTCCCCCAGCTCGTTTTAAGACAAAGAGCCCCCCCCCCAAAGGTTCAGAAATACCTTTAACTCCAATTTACAGATTAGGCAAAACCTCTTAGGTTAAGGGTCACCGAAGGCAGTTGGGAAATTCTTTGTGAACTTCCCAGCTTTCTGGCTATTAAAGAAAACAGTAAAATAAGAAGAGGTCCCCAGTGTAAGAATTCCATAAAAGCGTGCGAAACCCACTAATGCTTTCCATTCCTGATGCAAAGCTCGGAGCAGCTGAAGTCCGGTGGCTCAGTCTGGGAGGCGAGGTCTGGGTGCTCTCGCTATCTGGCGGTACAGCAGCAATGCTCTGTCTGCAAGCCCTGGCTGTCTGAGTTTAAAATTGACCTGGTGGGGTGGTGTGCACTTGTAGTCCAGGTACGCGGGAGGCTGAGGCGGGAGGAGCCTAGGCGATACAGTGAGATCCTATTTCAAGGAAAAATATAAAAAGGTAACACTGCGTCTTACATATTTCGGACGTGTAGTCAGGAGAGAACAATCCCTGGAGAAGGACATCATGTTTGGAAGAGTGGCAGGTCAACTCCAAAGAGGAAAACCCTCCACCAGATGGATTGACACAGTGTCTGCAACAATGGGCTCAAACATAAATAAGATCTTTGCCTGGCACAGAATCGGCAAGTGTTTCGATCTGCTGTACATAGGATCGCTATGAGTCGGACTCCACTCGACGGCACCCAACAACAACAACAACAACAACCTTTTTCACGAGGCCTGCAGGTGTTTAGGGAGAATCCCACCTGGGACTGTTATGTGGACCCCATTATCCTTAGGAAAAATGGGAACCCACTGTGTGTACCTGTGCACCTACCCTTTGCCCACAGGGAAGTGCTCGTCCAGGGGTTAGCTGAGCCCACCTCTGGAGTCTTCCATGTGGCTCTATTACAGTCATGATTGGGCCCTGAGATTGTGGCATCCTGCAAGTCTCAGAGACGATGCGAGAGACAGAGCCCCGGATGGCAGGCGCTAGCTAGCGTTTCAGGGGCCATAACAACAGCACCTTCTCCACCCGGGGGCTCTTCCGTTTAGTGACACCAGGTAATGGATCCTCATCAGCCCCCTGCTTTCCATCTCGCACCTCCGTTTCTGTGGAAGTCACAGAGCGGGCAGGGGCGTTTCCCCATGTCTCTTTGGGAAGGTAACCCGGGGTTCATAGGCAGAGGTGCTTCTAGAGGATGGGACCAGACACCAGCAACGAAGATCCTGGGGACCTGCGGGCACTGGGCGAGGACTGAGCCCCATCGGGGAGAGCAGGACGGGGTCTTCTGGTGGGGTTAGTAACCCCAAGGCACCTGCACACCCAGTTGGTGGAAGAGGAGCTGTAAGAACTATTGACGGTCACTTTTGATGTCCTCTCTCTTGTGTCAAAGTGCTGCTGAGGTTTGGGCGAGTTTTTCTCTCTGACAGTTGCACGTTTTCCTTGGCTTATGGGGGTGAAGCCTGCTTTGCTGCTTGCTTACTTTGCTGTATCATCAGCGAGCGCCTGGCCCGATGCTTAGCGTGTGGCTGATGTCAGTGAAGATTTGTAGATGGATGGATAATCACAGAGGAAGGATGTTTTGTGTTGGAACAGTGGTATCAATGTTTCTTTTTGAGTGAGGCGTCTTCTGCAGGCATTCCAGGCATCTGTGGCTGCATAGCCTGCAGCTGTAGCCCTGTGGCATCAGATTCCGTCAGATCTCAGAAACTAAGCAGGGTCGGGCCTGGTTAATACCTCGATGGGAGACTGCCTGGGAACACCAGGCGCTGTAGGCTTGGGAGAAGGACCCGGCAACCCCCTCCCAAAAATCAAGCTATTGAAAACCCTATGAACAGCAGAAAAGCACTGACAATAGTGTTTCGCCTATTGTACTCAGGGTCGCTATGAGTTGGATACCGACTCGACGGCACCTAACAACAACAACAACAACAACAACATGGCGGCATAAGAAGCTGCTCTAACACTTAGTACCTTAAAACCTTACCTTAAAACCTTAGTACCTTAAAACCTTAGTACCTTAAAACCTTAAAACCACAATGATCATTTTATGGTTTAACATCCTTCATGGTTTCAGGGGCTGGTGGGCCTTAGATAGATGTCCTTTTGTGTGTGTGTGTGTGGTACTGAGGATTGAACCCAGGGTCTTGTGCTTGCAAGCTCTGCAGGTGCTGGATCACTGAGCTGCACCCACAGCCCATTTTTTTACTTTTTGAGACGGGGTCTTGCTAAATTAAGCAGACTGCCTCTGGTCTTGAACTTGCGATCCTCCTGCCTCCGCCTCCCAAGCCGCTGGGATTACAGGCATGCGCCACCGCGCCTGGCTGAGATAGATGGTCTTCACTCAAGGTCTCTTATAGGGTTGCAGTCAACTGACACTTGGGGCTGGAATGGTCTGGAAGCTTTCTTCACTTCCTCCTGGCGGTTGGTATTGGCTGTCACCTGGGACCGATGACTGGCATGCCTCCATGGGCTCTCCATGTGGCTTGGGCTTCCTCCCACTATGGTGGCCAAGGTTCAAAAATGGCCGTTACCAAGCCAACCAGGTGGAGGCCATTTTGGAAGTCACATCCATGAACTTCTGCCACATGCCCAGGCCCACCCAGATTTGAGGAGTGGGTACCTGGACCCTACCTTCTGATGAAGCAAAGTCAGCGTTACCTCGTAGGAAGATGTGCATGATGGGATTTTTTTTTTTTTTTTTTTTTTGCATCATCTTGGGAAATAGAGTCCGGTGCCTAAGAATGCAACAAGGGTGCCATTCTGATGGTCTCTAATAAGCACTCGTGCATCCAGGCTAGTTGCCGAAATAGTTTAGCTGGAAATCATTTTAGGCAGAGTCACTTTCAGAAATTGCAAGTACTAAGTAGCATACAAATGGGAGTTAGGATTTTCTATCGAAATCTAGATGAAGTTGCTCTAAACCCATCAAGGTCCAGGTGAAATAAAAGATGTGCCCTTATCCATTCACTCCATCTGAGTTTTTTTGATTGAATATCTACTTGCCAGCTGAGCATCGTGGTGTATTGTATGCCCATAACCGCAGCACTAGGCAGGCAGAGGCAGGAGGATTGAGAGCTTGAGGCCAGCCTGGGCCACCCAGTGAAACTCTCTCTGAAAAAGCCACACACACAAAGTCACTTGCAACCGGGTCCTGTTAGAATGCTTATTGTTGTTGTTGTTAGGTGCCGTCGAGTCGGTATCCGACTCATAGCGACCCTCTGTACAACAGAGGAAACACTATTGTCAGTGTTTCTCTGCTGTTCATAGGGTTTTCAATGGCAGATTGATTTTTGGGAGGGGGTTGCCAGGTCCTTCTCCCAAGCCTACAGCTTCTGGTGTTCCCAGGCAGTCTCCCATCCAGGTACTAACCAGGCCCGACCCTGCTTAGCTTCCGAGATCTGACGGGATCGGATGCCACAGGGCTACAGCTGCAGGCAGAATGCTTATAGAGATAGAAATCTCAGATCCCAGAGGAGTAGGGAGCCCTCTTAGAGCCTGCTTGCCATCCTTACTTCCTAGAGGGGGGACATTGCTCAAAAAGGCCACCATCAAAGTGACCTGGAGCCTGCAGCTGGGCACTCGGGACAAACGTTGACAGGCTGGTGGGAGAAAGGAGTGCAGGGCGGACGTCCTCTCTCTGTGTCTCATTTTCATCTTTTTATCATCCTAGTGTGCATGTGCCGACAGCCATAGCCCTGTGGCATCCGATCCCATCAGATCTTGGAAGCTAAGCAGGCTCCGGCTTGGTTAGTCCTTGGATGGGAGACCACCTGGGAACACCAGGTGCTGTAGGCTTGGGAGAAGGACCCAGCAACCCCCTCCCAAAAATCAATCCACCATTGAAAACCCTATGAATAGCAGAGAAGCGCTAACAATAGTGTTTTGCCTGTTGTACGTAGGGTTGCTATGAGTCGGATACCAACTCTCGACGGCACCTAACAACAACAACAACAACAAAGTGTGCGTGGGGGGGGGGGCGGGCGGTGGGAGAGAGAGAGAAAAACAGAGAGAGAGATGTGGCGTGAGTGACCCATGACTTAATACCACCTGTGATCTTATTTGAAGTGAACGTCTCAGGAGTTGCTCCGCAGGCAGCTGGGAACCAAACAGCCCAGATGCTGGGCACGTCCTCTCCAGAACTGGGGGAAGAGATGATGGTTTGGCCACGGCTGTCACAGTCATCCCCTCAGGTGCTCCATGGCTGCCCAGCGTGGAACACGCCACGGCTCTCCCGGGGTGTCCTCTCACCCTCGGGAGCGCCCCACCCAGCCAGGGGAGCTCTGAGCTCAAGAAAAATTCTGGGCCTTTCAGGGGCCTCTCTGGCCGAGGGGCCGCAGCAGCAGCAGCGCCCTTCCCTGGCCCCCGTGGACTCTGTGGACATCTTCATTCATTTGTTCGGGAATGCTGACAGCCAGTTCTGAGACAGCTCTGGGGCTGGGGACACTTTTTGAGGAACAAGAGCCAGGAGCGGGGCACAGAGGTGCTGCTTGATGCGTGCCGAGTCCTTCTCTGAACACACCTGCAGCGGTGTCATTGATTTAAAATGGAGAATTGCCGTACATGGATTAAATGATTGCTTAGCGTCACGGAGCAGATGGACCTGAAGTTGGGCTGAGACTTCTGGGATCAGGCCGCTGCCCTGGGCCCCTCATTTCTGTGGAAGGTCACGAAGGTCCCCCACCTCCTCCAGCGTGCCCACTCCAGCTTCACTTGCTCAAGGCAAAGTCAGCTCTGCGCCCCTGCTCCCCGGCAGCTACCTAGACCAGCTTGGAACTAGCCAGCGGCATGGTGTACTGGTGACACAGAGCCCAGGTGGCTTTTCTCTTCAACCAAAATCTTAGTTCCCTGCGGCTGCCTCTGCAGAGCGCCTGTCCCCACTTCTGTGTGATGCCACTGACATGCTAAATCCATGTTTGCTGTTGTTGTTGTTAGGTGCTGTTGAGTCAGTATCCGACTCATAGCGACCCTATGTACAATAGGTGAAACACTATTGTCAGTGCTTCGCTGCTGTTCATAGGGTTTTCAATGGCTGATTGTTTTTGGGGAGTGGGCTTCCAGGTCCTTCTCCTAAGCCTACAGCACCTGGTCTTCCCAGGCGGTCTCCCATCCAAGTACTAACCAGGCCCGGCCCTGCTTAGCTTCTGAGATCTCATGGGATCAGATGCCACAGGGCTATGGCTTCAATCCAAATCCATGTCTGTTTCCCTTTAAAAAGAGCAGACTGAGAGATGAAACACTGCCCCAGTTACCCTTCTGTCCTGTACAGTGAAAATGGACCTCTGCTCTGCTGGCAGACGGACCAGAAAAGACACAGTCACCGCAGTCACGGGGGCCTTAGGGTGCAGGTCAGAGCCTCTCCGCGCACAACACACCTGGGACAGCCTGACCCAAAACAAGCGAGTCTCACCCAGTGACCCCACCAAACCTCTGTATACGCACCAGAGTAGAAGAGAAAAAGGAAACCCTGCAGATGTCTTGAGGTACAGGGACACAAGGAGGAAAGTTGCAAAACAGGTTATGGTTTTGGCAAATACCGCCAAGGACTGCGTTCTTCTTTTGTTTTAGCATTTTGAGGGCCTAAAAGTCAGTGTAATTGCATAATGAGATTATTTTAAAAAAACATATGTAATGTTAAAGCTTCTTTCGTTTCATATATGTAAAATATTGTTTTATAAGAGATACACTGTAAGTGATCGCCTGCAGCCATAGCCCTGTGGCATCTCATCAGATCTCGGAAGCTAAGCAGGGTCAGGCCTGGTTAGTACTTGGATGGGAGACCACCTGGGAACACCAGGTGCTGTAGGCCTGGGAGACGGACCTGGCAACCCACTCCCAAAGATCAATCCACCATTGGAAATACTGTTAGGATGCGTATAGAAATCTCCGATCCCAGAGGAGTGGGAAGCCCTCTTAGAGCCTGCTTGCCATCCTTACTTGCCAGGGCCTAGAGGGGGGACATTGCTCAAAAAGGCCACCATCAAAGTGACCTGGAGCCTGCAGCTGGGCACTCAGGACAAACGTCGACAGGCTGGTGGGAGAAAGGAGTGCAGGGCGGACGTCCTCTCTCTGTCTCTTTTTCATCTTTTTATCATCCTAGTGTGCATGTGCCTACAGCCATAGCCCTGTGGCATCCGATCCCATCGGATCAGAGAAGCACTGACAATAGTGTTTCACCTATTGTATGTAGGGTTGCTATGAGCCGGACACCGACTGGATGGTACCTAACAACAACACTTGCGAGTGAGTACCAAAACAGAACACTTTCTCTAAACAAAGGAAGATCCTAGCAGGTGTCTTTCACACCTCATAATCCATATTCTTCCCAGAACTTTGATCTCTGCCTGATCTCTGCCCTAATGCCTGAGTTTAGGTAATGTGCTAACCCTGAAGCCAGCATATTGTGCACACAGAAAATAAACGGACTCTCAATGTCCCTGTTCCAACCTTTGCATTCCAGTCACCAGTGATTATCAGTGTGTCTTGATTGAATGTTTGATCTATTTCAGATTGCAGAAGCTGATAGAAGTCTTCCCTTTCTTCATTTGTGGCCTTGGTGGTGGGTGCATAAATTTGAATAATAGTCATATTAACTGGCCTTCCTTGTAGGCGTATGGCTATTATTCTATCACTGACAACATTGTATTTCATGACAGATCTTGAAATGTCTTTTTTGATGATGAATGCAACCCCATTTCTCTTTAGTTTATCATTCCCAGCATAGTAGACCATATGACTGTCTGACTCATGCCATGGTATTTTCAGTCGCATCATATGGTTGTGAAAGCTGGACATTGAACAAGAGAGACAGAAAAAGAATTGATGCTTTTGAATTGTGGTGCTGGAGATGTCTATTGAATATACCATGGACTGCCAAAAGAACCAACAGATCTGTCCTAGAAGAGGTACAACCAGAGTGCTCCTTGGAAGCAAAAAT
>VMDO01039589.1:0-12605 GCA_007922755.1 Pedetes capensis
TGTTGTTGTTGTTGTTGTTGTTATACTGGAGGTTGAGCCCAGGGACTTGCACTTGCATGCTTTGCAAGTGCTGGACCACTGAGCTATACCCTCAGCCCCCACCTTTTTTTTTTTTAACTCTTTTGAGACAGGGTCTTGCTAAATTATGCAGGTTGCCTCTGGTCTTGAACTTGTGATCCTCCTGCCTCTGCCTCCCAAGCCGCTGGGATTATAGGCATGTACCACCACCCCCAGCAACTCTCTGATTTTCTACCTTGCAATAAAAGAATCTCTGAGATGTTTGAAGTTAAATTGCTTTGCACCTATATACTAGAGACATATGTTTTATTTCAATAACATGATTTAGAGTACTTGAATGTCACAATATATGACTAAAGTTGGGGAAAAATATTTCTGCTCCCAACTTTTGCAGGCTGTGATTCTTAAAACCTTATAATGCCCAAGGTCTATACAAGGTTATGTATTGTAACAATTAGGAGAGGCTGAGGTTTGATTCAATTAGTACAGTGCTTGCTCTCCACACTCTGAGGCCTTGGATTTGATTGCCAGCACCGCAAAAAATGTGTAAAGGACCTGGCAGCCCATTCCCAAAACAATCCTCCATCAAAAACCCTGTGAATAGCAGAGAAGCACTGACATAGTGTCAGGTATAGCACAGTGTCGGGTAGTGTTTCGTTCTGTTGCATGTAGTATCACTATGAGTCAGGCCCGACTTGACAGCACCTAGCAACAACATATTTTGCAAACCTCCACATCTGTCAGCTTATTGTGTTTTGTGGGCTTGCATGTTGCTGTGATGCTGAAAGCTATGCCACTGGTATTTCAGATACTGGCAGGGCCACTAACACAGACCTGGGAGAAGGACCCAGCAGTTCACTCCCAAAACAGTTAGCCATCAAAAACCCTAAGAATAGCAGAGAATCACTGTCAAATATAGTGCCTGAAAATGAACCCCCCTGGCTAGAAGACACTCTAGAAATGACTGAGGAAGAGTTGCCGCCTCATAGTAGAGTCAACCTTAATGATGGGAAGGGAGTAAACCCACTGAGACCTCCTTTTGCTGATGTGACATGACTCAAAAATGAGAAGAAACATAATGGCTGCAACAGTATATTCAAAAGATCATGTGCATGGTACAGTGCTGGGTAGTGCTTTGTGGTGTTGTACATAGGGTCACTGAGTCAGATCCGACTCAACAGCACCTAACAACAACATGCTTTGCAGATGTTGTAGTGTCAATACTTTAAAAATATTTTCATAACTTTTCATTTTTAAGCAGTGTTGAAATTGTATAAAAGAAATCTCTTTCTTGGATTTTATGATTATAGAAATATCTAATACAACATTTCCTTTTTCAATTGTGTGCTTCAAAATTCATTTTCTCTAGGAGATTGACCTATAGCCATTTGGCTGGGATATAATCTCAATATTCAAACTGTTTATCTTTCTCCCTTACACTGTCACATCAAATCCAACATCTCTAAAATAAAAGCACTAATCTGTTCCAAAGAGGCGGTCATCCCACTGAACCCTCAGAACTTGGAACAGCTTTGAACTCTGTCTTTCATGGTCTCATAGCTAGTCTGTTACTAAATCCTGGAGTGTCTTCTTACTGTCTTGTGAATTCATTCTCTCTTGTTTGCATTCTTGCCATTTTAGTCCTAGTCTTATCACCTCACACCTGATTTAGCACGTGTCATAGGGTTAACTGCTCTAGACTCTCTTCCTCCACTCTGATCCTTGTGTCAGTGCCAGATTAATCTTCCCAAAGCCCCGCTTTCATTGTTATCCTGGTTCTCATGAGACCACCGTGATGCTTCATCACACACCATCTCATCCAAATTATTCATCCAGCCCAACTCCCACATCCCCAAACTGGTTTCCCACATCCCAAATTTCATACTGAGATCAGTTTTCCCACTAAATCCCCCATTTGCCAGTAGAGACCTTCTGTTTTCCTGCCTTTCCTCACCTTTACATGTTTGCCTTGTAAAGCAGGTTAGCCTCCAGTAGCTCAGCTGGACTGTTTGTTTCCTTCCCTGTCTCCAACTACTCACCTGTATAATCTCCCTAGGAGGAGCAGAGAAAGCACTGGGTTAGGAGTCTGAAGGTCGGACAGAGTATAGTTTTGTCACGTTCCAGCCAGGCAATCTCTTAATGTACCCGGGCTGCTGTCTTCATTTGTGTTATCAGTCAGCTCATTAGTGATGTACCAGAGAAATTCACCAAAGTAGGGGGAGGGACTTATGGGAGAAATGGCTTATTAGGGGCTCACACTTAGAAAATCTTAGTCCATACAGCCTGGAGGGGATGGTCACAGGATGAACACGACAGCAGGACACTAGAGAACGGCTCATCATGGCAGATCAGGAGGCAGAAAAGAGAGAGATCTAGCTGGGCACGGTGGCACATGCCTGTAATCCCAGCAGCTGGGGAGGCGGAGGCAGGAGGATCGCAAGTTCGAGACCAGAGGCAGTCTGCATAATTTAGCGAGATCCTGTCTCAAAAAGTCAAAAAAATGGGCTGAGGATGCAGCTCAGTGGTCCAGCACTTGCAGAGCATGCAAGTGTGAGGGCCTGGGTTCAACCCCAAGTACTGCAAAAAAAAAAAAAAAGAAAGAAAGAAAAAAAAAAAGAAAAGAGAAAGATCTGGACTACGGTTTCAGGGTAAAAACTTGCAAAGTCTCACCCCCAGTGACTCAATTCCACACAGCTAGATCTCATCCCTTAAAGGTCCATACCCTCCCAGGTGAGGACCAGCAACTGGGAACCCAGCATTCAAACATTTGACTTTTGGGGGACATTGTAGATTCAAACCATGACAATTTATTAATTAGAAAAATAGTACTTGCTCAAACTCATCCTACAAATGAGTGCCATAGGCTTGTAGATTAAAAAGAAGCACAAAAATATTGAGCAATGAACTGTGGTTAATAAGGTAGAGTTGAGTATTCACTCTCCCTCTCTTCAAAGTTACCCCTACCCTACGGTCCTTACTCACCAGGAACTGGAGGTACACATCATTCAGAGTATACACCCCAGTTTGCCCACTCCTGTAAGCACAGAACTCTGTCATTGGGCAACTCTCATTTCGTAGCTCCTCTGCCTGTGGAGGGCTGCTGAGGGTCACCACTGCTTTTATCTTATGCTTAGGTATTACCGTCTTTCCAGTTGGCTTTCACTCTGGTCCTCAGTGTATATTATGCTAAGATCTGATTTGGGAAATGGGCTTCATTCTCTGTGCATTTTCCATACCCTATTCTATATACTCAGCATGACTCCTATAGCCTTGTTTCTGTTCATCAACTTAAGCATAATTAGTCTTGTGAGGTTAACCTAGTGGTGAGAAAGCTAGATTTCCTTGATAACACCCTGGATTCTGATCTAGATGGATATGGATATGTGGTCAGTACTGAGTGTTACAATTTGGTTATTATGGTGCCATTTGGATATGTCAAGCCTGGATACTACCCCTTGCATGCTTTTTTAATGGCCTTTTTGGAGCCTTACAAATCTGTTACAACTATCATTCTCACCTAGAATTTTGCTACATGCCTTACCAGGGAATTTCCTGAATATACAAAGAAAGACCCACCCAAGTTTTAACCTATTTGAAAACTAAGTTTGGAGCTTGACTTGGAAAATTTCACAAAGAGAAATTGGGAGGGGGGTGCTTATAGTGTGAAAGTCAAGAGCAGATATATATGATATCAAAGCAAGGCAGGAAAGTTGTATGACAGGAGCGCAGTCCACAGGAAGAGCTTCCCCTGGACTCAAGAAATACTACCACTAGGGGAAAGAGCTTGGAACTTTTCTGCTCAACTTTCATCATCCTAGTACCTATCCAAGATTAATCCCAGCAAGCCTAGCTATCAAACAAGAGAAGTAGTCTATAGGCTGGACACAGTGGCACAAACCTGTAATCCCAGAAACTCAGGAGGTAGAGGCACGAAGATCACAAGTTTAAAGCCAGAGGCAGCCTGCCTAACTTAGTGAGACCCTGACTCAAAATAAAAATAATGATGTGTGGTTCAGTGGTAAAGAGCTTGCAAAGTATGTGCAAAGCCCTGGGTTCAACCCCTAAGTACTTAAAAAGAAAATGAAGAAGTAGCCTATATTTATAATGTGTTGTCAGGCTGGGGTCAAGAAAGTGTAGATCCATATCTGAGCAAAGGTAGACATGGGCAGGAGAAAATGTGTTCAAGCTCACAGCACAGCCTCAGGGTACCATGCCAAGGGCAAGAACACCATGGTGTATCTGCTGGAGATTGAAAGATGAGGGCCGGAGATACAATGCCATCCAGGAGGCCTTTCTGAGGATGTGAAAACCTGGCTGTTCTTACAGGTGTTCTAAGTATACTGGGTCAATGTATTAGTCAGCTGTCTTCACTGTAGCAGAAAAACCAGACCAAACTTATAGGAGAAAAGGTTTATTGGAAGCTCACAGAGGATCACTCTATAATGGCATCAGGATAGGTATGGTGCTTGTGGCAACAGGGCATGTGGTTGACAACCTCACAGTATCACAGGGCAGGAGAGAGAGAGACTGCAGCCTTGGATCCTGGTAAAAACCTCTAAAGGCCTGTCCCCAGGGAGCTACTTCAGCAAAGCAAAAACCCTACCTCCCAAAGTTTCATGACCTCCACAAACAGCACCACCAGCTCAGGATCCAACTTTAAATGTCATAACCTTTAGGGGATATTTATATCCAATCCATAACAACCATGCTTTGAAGGTTAAGCTGTTATGTTCCAAAAACGTACAAGAGAAATGACAACTAATGGTATAACTCTATTGGGGTCTCCCATGATTATAAAGAGCTTTATCAAGATAATATTAGAATTAAATTCAAAGCACATAACCTAATTCAGAATGGACTAACCTTTTCTCTCTTGTGATGCCCCCCTGGGAACCAGCCACATTGCTATGAGGAAGTCAGAGCCATACAGAGAGGCCCACACAAAGAGAAGAAGAGGTCCCCAGTCCTCAGGGCCATCTGCACTCCAGCTGACAGCTCACACCACCTTGCCAGGTACCTGAGTGTGTGTGTTGAATGTGGATCCTCCAGGCTTCAGGTAAGCTGCCCCAGCTGCTGCTGTGTGGAGCAGACACAGTCCGTCCCCGATCTCCTGAGCTCTGCTCAGATTGCAGGTTTGTAAGAGAAAAATAGATTGTTATTTTAAACTAAACTAAAAAGCAAATTAAAATATAAAGAATTTAACTGCCTTGAATATGGACCCAACTATATATGATCATAATTATATAAGGCACAGGCTGGGATTTAGCTCAGTGGGTAGAGCGCTGCGCTGCAGTCTCTGAGGTCCCAAGTTCAATTCCCAGCACCGCAAAAATGGGAGAAGGGCCTGGCTATCCACTCCCAAGGCAATCCCAAAGCACTCAGCCATTGAAAACCCTATGCGGGTCGCTATGAGTCAGATACCGGCTCGACGGCACCTAACAACAACAATATAAGACACAATACATTGATATAAAAGATAAAGATCAATGAGAATATAACCCATGATTGCATATGATTTTCATTAAATAGTAATCAAAATTTCTGCTTTTTTCTTCTTTAGTTTATGCTATTATGTAAAATATGTAAGATGATGAGTGTGTGAGCAAAAGTGATTTAATAGTGGCACAATGGATATAGCAAGTGACTTACTGCTCTGTACTCCACCAACATTAGAAAATAAATGGAAAAAAAGAGAGAAAAATCAACAAAAATAGGATAATTCCACAATTCCATCAGCCTGTAACACATAAAGTTGGCAAAACATTAAATATATAGGGGATAAGAATGACAAATATAATACAGTTACCTAAACTAATTCTCCTCCAACTGTGGTTTGATATCTTTATGAGTCCTCAAGATGGGTTTAGAAATTTATGAAGTTAAGCTATTTTAATAATAACAGTAAGAATTTTATTCATCTGTTTCATGCTCTTTCTCTCATGAGTATTCACAGTAGAGTTTTCCAAAGGCTATAAGATATCTGATATGGCAACAGCTTCAAATGCAGAAAAAAACAGATAGAAGCCAAATCTCATCTGTTAAGCTAGGTTTGCAACATATATAGGAAACAGCATGAGTGTTCTCACTATGTTTTTGGTGGGGAAATAGTTATTTTTAATTAAAAAATATTTATGTTAATATGAATTGGAGGGGTTATTTTGTTTTGGTTTTGTTTTGTAGTGCTGGATATTAAAACCAGAGCCTTATACATACTAGGCAAGCACTCTACTACTGAGCTATATCCCTAGCCCTGTAATGGAGTTATTTTTTAAAATTCAGTTTTGCTTTCAAATGTGGTCAATATCTTTACATGTAACCCATATGAGAGAAACTCTTTGGAGTCCTCAATAATATTTGAGAGTAAAGGGGTTCAAGAAGAAAAAGTTTAACAACAGCACATTTAATAGATATATGAGGGGCTGAGGCTATAGCTCAGTGGTAGAGCACTGCCCTAGCATGTGTGAGGTCCTGGGTCCAATCTCCAGTGATTATACATATATATATATGAAACCTTTAATATATATATATATATATATATATATATGAAACCTTTAAAAAAGGAAGATTAAGCCCTTGGTGTTCTGACTTCTTCACAATGTTCTGACAGTCTGAAACATCACTAAATAACAGTTTATAAGTTAGAAACATCTTTAATGTGATGTTCCAATTTAGAATTGTGAAGTTAAGCAACTCTAAATCTAGAGAAGAGTTCCAAACTATCCACCCCAGGGAGAGCATAGGAGCAGCAAATAATACAACTGGCATATGGCCATGGGGTCAGGCACTATGGCGCATGCCTGTAATCCCAGAAACTCAGGAGGCTGAGGAAGAGGATCATGAGTTTGAGGCCCAAGGCAGCCTGCGCAACTTAATGAGACCCTATCTAAAAAAAAAAAAAAAAAAGGGTCTAGGGTGCAGTTCAGTGGTAGAGCACTTGCCCAGCATGAGGGAGGCCCTTGGTTCAAACCCCCAGTGCTAAAAAAATAAAAATAAAAATAAAAAATAAAAAGGAGGAAAAAAGAAACTTATTATAAACTTCTTATTTTGTGCTTTGGTTCCCTTGTATGTGCATTTTCAAAAGTCAGAAGACTTTGTTATTTTGCAGTATTCATGTATTGGTAATTCTATGATGGACAATTTGGTAATCTTTTTTAAATGTACAAATGCACATACTTTTTCACCCAGAAATTACATTTGAGGAATTTATCTTATAGATATACTTATCTACTTGGAAAATAGCATGTCCAAGATTTTTCACTCCATCTTTATTTATAATAGCAAAATGTTGAACTCACATGAATGTTATTCAGTAAAGTACTGGTTAGGTAAATCATGATACATATGCAAAATAAAATATAATATAATTTGAAATAAATTAGAACATGGAAGCTTTCCATGCATGGGTATGGAAAATTTTCCAAGATAGCTAAGTGAAAAAAGCAAAGTTCATGTCATGATGGAGAATGTGCTCATTTGTATAAAAAGGGAATATTTCAAGAGGATACAAAAGAAATTATTAGTATTGACTTTCTGTGGAGAGAGGAACTTAGTGCACTGTGAGAGAAGATTTTTCACTGGACCCCCTTTTATACCTTTGAATTTTAAACTATGGGGCTGTAACCAAGTCAAAAAGTAAAACTGATGGAACAAAAACTAAAAGATCATTTGATAGGAAAGAAAGAAAAAGAAAGAAAGAAAGAGAGAAAGAAAGAAAGAAAGAAAGAAAGAAAGAAGAAAGAAAAGAAGGAAGAAAGAGAAAGAAAAGAAAGAAAGAAAGAAAGAAAGAAGAGAATAAAGAGAAAGGAAGGGAGGGTGGAAGAAGAAAGAGAGATGCTGAGTGCTTTGATCTGGACTTTCATCCTTCTCACCTTTCCAGTTTCCTTCTACTGACTCATCTTCTGCCTCATCCAGGCTACAGACCGATTTCCACATGCTCTAAGACTAAAGAAAATATAAAAGACAAACTGAGTCTTAGCTCTTAAATAGAAATAGGTCCTCCAAGTTCCTGTAAAGTATTGCCTGGCCCTAAAAAAAAAAAAAAAAAAAAAAAAAAAAAAAAAAAAAATTTTAAAAAAAAAAAAAAAAAAAAAAAAAAAAAAAAAAAAAAAAAAAAAAAAAAGGAATTCTTTGAAAGAAAACTAACATTTATTGAAAAATCCGCATTAGGACAGGAGCTTCTCAAGCTGAAAGAAGCATATTCAGTCCTTCCGAGTTCTAGAAGATAGGTCTCTTGGGAAATTGAAGTTCAAAGATGTTAAATGGGGTAATCTACCTAGTAAATTCCAGTTCCCTCTCATTAATCATAAGGCTGGGCCACTAGATCTGCCTGACCCGAAGACCTTGCACTTTTCAATACCCATGCCACCACTTTGCTTGGGTAGAATGAGGACAGGAAGTCACTCTGGTGAAAGGATTGTTTCCTGTCTTTGGGATTTGGGGGCCTGTATGCCCTCCCACCCATCATTCTCATGAAGAAAGGGCTGGATGTGAAAGACTAGAAAGTGATGACCACACTACATATTTTGTTGTCAAGTGCCATCAAGTCAGGTCCAACTCATAGCAACCATCACAGGGTTTTCAATGGCTGATTGTTTTGGGAGTGGGCTGCCACATCCTTCTCCCATTACACTACATATATATTAGTTTTATATTTTCTAATCTGCTAACCAATACTTGTTGGGCAGTAGCCATATACAATCACAGCCAATGTAAGGAAATACCAAGTACTGCCAAGCCCTCAAATTGTCATAACTATAAGCAAACTTGATATTTCTACACTATGTAGTCAACATGTATGTTGTACAAGAAGATACTACCCCATATCCTAGACATGAGGTGGTTTCCTTAAATCTCCAAGCAGGAAAGAATGGAGCTATGTGAAGTCATCCAACTATACAGAAGTGAACCCTGAGCCTTCTGCCTTCAGCCTTCACTTCCCTGGATGTTCTAAGAACATTTTTAAGGGTACAAAGTACCAATCAAAAGCCAAGGACCAATCAGCTTAGGAAGCAGGAGAGGGGTGGGGGATCCTGTGGTAGGCCTGTCCCATTGCGAAGACGAGATGCACCAAGGTGGTGAGTTCCCAGCTTTTCTCCTTAAGGTGCCCCTAATAGCTGGGAAGCACCTGGAGGCATGGCGATGCTCAGCAGCAATATCCACCACCTTGGATTGTACCCTCCTGCATCAGCTCCTATACTCTGGCTCCTTGAGTCCTTGCAACAGCCCTCTTTGTTTCTCTCATTTTATTGCTGAGGGAGTAGAGACTTGGAGAAGTTAAGTGACTCGGCCAAGGACACACAGCTATACAGGTCAGAACATGGGTCTTATAGCCTGGCCTATCAGACTCCAAGCCTCTGTTCCTAACTCTGCTATCCTTCTGCTCACGCTAAGCCCCAAGCCCAAATCTTCCTTAAGGCTTCATTCTTGCTTTTTTCAATTCATGTACTTTTTTTTTGTCCTGACTAATAATATATCTGTGGGTTTTTGTGTAAAAATATTATTTTAATTTATTAATTGCTTTTATTGCCCAAAGTACTACTATCTGTGTGTTTGGGTATAAAGATATTATTTTAATGTACTAATAGCTTTTTATTGACCAAATCTATGGTGTCCTAGGAAGGCATTTTATATTTATCTCAGGGCTTGTATACCTCCTGCCTCAAAGGGCACTTGAACTCCATTTGAGGGAACATGACCCAGTGATTAAACAGTCAAGTCCTCATGCCACTGAACAATGAAATTATAAAATGAACATGCCTTGTCCTTTGTATCATGTTATCTTCATGGCATCAGGTAGCCACGTGATTACAATGTGGCTTTTCATGTGCCAGAGGAGAATGAAGTAATCAAAAGATTGAGCACTCAGTTATCCTGTTAGATTTTTCACTGAGGAAAGAAGGAAGGAAGGAAGGAAGAAAGGAAGGAAGGAAGGAAGAACTAATTGCTTTAATCTGGGCTATCGCCCTCCTTCCCTTTCTATATTTGGTTATTGTGAGTCTTCCTAGAGAGACAAAATGTATTTCTGTCACCCCTTATTCCCTTTATTCTAAGATAACATCTTGTATAAGTCAGAGTAATAATGCCAGCTGCTATAACAGTCAACCTTCAATCTCAGAGGCTTAAAAAATAAGGTTGTGTTTCTTACTTCCATCATGATCTGACATAAGTTGTCATCTCTCTGTTGTGTCCCCTCTATGTGGTGACTCTGGCTTCCAGCCTCCTTCCATCCCATGATTCTTACTTCTTAACATGTGGCTTCCAAGCTTGCTAACATTTTCTGTCTACAGAGGCTGGGACATGCAGAAACACTTCCACTTACATCCCATTTACTTTCAACTCACTTAAAAAAAAAAAAAAAGGTAGGTAGTAAGGTTTCATTTTATGGTCAGAGGAAAAGAAAACAAAATTTGTGACCCAATGGTCTGTCTCTTCCCTTCTTTGGCAAACTGCCTATAGAAGAAAACCAAATTTCTATAGTGTTGGTGTTGTTAATGCAGAATGCTACCCCAAGTGGCCTAAGAAGTGAGTGGGCTCATGGCCTGAACTCAACAAAGTCAGGTTTCTCTCTGGGTCTTTTGAATTTGAGCAGAGTCAAAATGGAGAAGGGACACCATGGAGTAGTCCAATCTCAGTGCCCAGAGACAGGGGGCTCCAGTGCTGGCTGTGGACCTCCTATGTCTGTACCGGATCCTGCCCCTCCTCATGCATAGCCATCCAGTTCTTGTGTCAAGTTGGTGAGATTCCCCACTCTCCTTCCCATTAATCCCCTATTTGTGATTGAGTCAGAATTCCTTTCTATTACTTGCACCCAGAGTACCTTAACCAGTACCCAGTATTTGCTGCCTATGTGGTAACCAACCAGATTTCTCTCCCATTCATGACTTGCCCCTGAACTATGTTCTTTTTACTGAGAAGATGCCTCCCCTTGTTGAGGATTTGATGGGATGTGTGGGCAACCTTTCCCAGATGACATCTATCTTATTCCCTGCTGTCTTTAATCTTCTAAGTACATGAAAATAGCAAGCAACAATCCAAAGCAGATATGTAAGGCCAAATAAGTGATAAAGAAATGACATCCTCAGGAGGGCAATGGATCTGTATCTAGGAATGATCACTAAGGAAAGATCCTAGACAATAATGCCTTGTTTACCTGGGTTTTTGTTGTTATTATTATTGTTTTTTGCTTGTTTTGCCATACTAGGTGGTTGCACCCAGGGCCTCACACATGCTAGGGATGTGCTCTACCATTGAATTATACCCTCCGGCTTCCTTTTTATTTTTCATTTTGAGACAAAGTCTCAAAAAGTCATAAGTCAATGTATTTACCAAATGTACTGGTTACAATACCAGGTAGGCAGGTTACAACAAAGGTGGGATACCTTTTCCATAGGTTTTGTGTGCTGTCTTATTCTTAGCTTTAGGATTGGTAGAAGCTGGTGGTCTGCCAAGCAATGCATTCCCAAAGTTTTACCTATTAGTCCCAAGGACGTTAGGTCAGATATAGAGCTGGTAATTAATGACTATTAAGGGGCCTGGGGATAGCCCAACTTAATTTTGGCTCTCATTCTGCAATATTTCCTCTCTCCCTAATCTTCAAGTTCTAATCAATCTGTCTGCAGAATCTTTAACACATATGTGGCTTCTTTAGAGAACTTTCACTTCACACCTGTATGATGTCCACACAACAATAAAATGGCAGGGTGGGAATTCAGGTAGAAGTTTATTTGCAGTCAAGTCTGAATCCAAGAGTGCAACAGCATGGAAATTCAAGTTTCTATGTTGCCATTTTGAGAATTCCTTCTTTCAGGGAAGTCCTATATCTTTTTTCTGAAAGCATCCATCTGACTGTAACCAGGCACTAGGTTCTTAGTCTACCACACAAATGAAGTTTAAGAAACATAAATTGATAAAGAAAAAGTAGATTGGGGAGAGTAAAGATGGTGGACAGATAACACACACCTTCTGTTCCGGAGCAATAAGAAGCCTCCATTAAGGGTTTAAAACTCAAATTGAATAAATAGAAACAGAGATAATTTAGTTTGAGAGATAAAGAATGAAACTAGGCGTACACTGAAATTAAGGATTAGGCTTCAGAGGAGCTACACAGTGGCCAGCAGCGGGACCGCCGCCATTTAGCCATAACACAGGGAGCGGTTAGAATCCCAGAGATCGGGAGGAGATTTCGTGCACACGCACCCACAGGCCCGGACCCAACACGGAGTGCAACCTTGCCAGCACACTCTCACCATGTCTGCGGGACACAGTCTGCAGTTCCTAGGTGAGTCACCGTGAGGGAGCACACAAACGCCCTCCATAGCGGCCGCGGAGCGAACGGGGGAAGCCGGTGCCAGCGATCCGCGTCTAGAGCTGAGGCGCGGCTCCCCTCCCTTCTGTTGTGGCGGGTCAGGCCTACGATCGCGAACTCCACAGAAATTTGGGCACACATATATCCAGATCCCAGACACATCAGAGGTGAGCCCAAATCACCCCACTGTGCTGCGGAGAGATCTGGAGCTTGTGTAGCCGGCCAGGTCGCACGCGGCCGGGCAGCTCCTTTTCGGGGGAAGCCGCTTGCCCTGGCGCGCGGC
>VMDO01039590.1:0-12661 GCA_007922755.1 Pedetes capensis
CTTCTGTAACAATTTCCCCATTTTCTTCTAGTACTTTGTGATGGCATTCTTTATACTTAGATATCTGATAATTTTGAAGTTTAGTCTTAACTATGGGATGTAAATCCAATTTCATCTTTCCTAAGTGGCTATTTATTTAACTCAGCACTGTCTAAAAATGTTCAGTTTTGCCCCACTTACTGAAATGTCACTTTACGTGTATGCTGAATTTCCATGTGTGTATGACTTTATCTGGGGATTTTATATGTTATTTCTCTGTTCTGTATGTCCATATCTGTATAAATTGTTGTTGTTATTTGGTGCTGTTGAGTCAGATCCAACTCATAGTGACCCTATATATGGCAGAATGAAACACACCCCAATTCTGTGCTAGGCACACGATCTTATTTATGTTTAAGCCAATTGTTGAAAACACCATGTCAATCCATCTAATGGAGGATTTTCCTTTTTATCATTGACCTGCCACTCTCCCAAACATAGTGTACTTCTCGAGGGATCCATCCCTCCTGACTACATGTCCAAAAATACAACAGACACAGTCTATCCATTCTTGCTTCCAAGGAACACTCTGGTTGCACTTCTATAGGACAGATCTGTTGGTTCTTTTGGTAGTCCATGGTACAACTGTATAAATAGTGCACTGTTATAAGGACACATTTTTTATTATGTTCTGATATTTTGTAGGGTTATTCTCTCCTTGTGGTTTTTGTTTTTCAAGGTTTTCAGTTATTCTTGAATGTTTTCCATAATATTTAAGTCCATGAAAAACACTTTTAATGCAATGGAATTGATAAAGGCTTAGTGGCTGTGAGAGGAAGATTTGGCTGGAGACTGATGTTTAGGGAAAACATTCCTGTTTTCCCAGCAGCACTCCAGATTCCTGATAGTATAGCACCTGATTCCTATCTTAATACTATGTGGAAACAGAGAAACATCATTTCTAAGCAATGGTACAGGATAATGCTGCAGGAGTATACTGTCTCCTCTACCGATGTACATATAAACACATTTATCTGTACATATTTGTAGCACTGCTCTCTATCTACTAGGTTACAAGGAAACAGTTGAGGATGAGTGATAGGTACAAAAAGGCTAATAAAACAAGTTATCATATATAAGGTTGTGTCACGAGTCATTTAAGACCTATTTTGATATTGTTTTTGTTTTTAGATGCTGTTGAATCAGGTCCAACTCATAGCGACCCTATGTAAAACAGAATGAAACACTACCTAACACTATGCCATGCACATGGTCTTTTATAAGTTTGAGCCCATTGTTGCTACCATTATGTTTCTTCCTATTTTGAGTCATGCCACATCAGCAGAAGAATAACCCAGGACCTTTACTCTATTCTTATCATTAAAGTTGACTCTACTTTGAGGGGGGCTGGGACTTAGCTCAGTTGGTAGAGTGCTGTGCTGCAGTCTCTGAGGTCCCAAGTTCAATTCCCAGCACCACAAAAATGGGAGAAGGGCCTGGCAATCCACTCCCTACGCGATTCCAAAACAGTCAGCCATTGAAAACCCTATGAGGGTCGCTATGAGTGGGATACCAACTGGATGACACCTAACAACAATAACAACTATGAGGAGGCAACTCTTCTCCCATCATTTTTGAATGCCTTCCAGTCTGGGGTGCTCATTTTCCCATACTATATTTAACAATGCTCTGCTATTCATAGTGTTTTCAATGGCTAATTGTTTCAGGAGTGGGCTGCCTGGTCTTTCTCCCTAGTCTGCCTTTGTCGAGAAGCTGAGCAGCATAACAGCAACACTCAACACCCACAGCACAACAAGCTAACAGATACATAGGAGTATATTGATCCAGGGACTAGATAAACCCAGAAACTTCTTTCTTGTCCTTTAAGCCATAACACGCCAAGCAGCAAAATTACTGTCCAAAAAGGTCTTGTCCTTTGATACATTACAATGTATGAGAACATGTGAGTCCAAGTATTTTGTTACTGGTCAAGGTCTAATCTATCAGCAAATCTTGAGCAGAAGAAAATTTCTGATACATTGGTAAAGAAAATAGCAGTGAAGGACTTCTAGGAGTGAGGAATATCTCCTGTTAAAATCTCTGAGATTAGGATGGTAGGGTTTTTTGTCTGTTTTCTTTTGTTGAAAATTTTCCTTTCTTGAATAAACTCTTAGACATTGTTGCATCTGTCACAAAAAGTACAGTGGTGCTGGCAGATTAAAAAATGGGGGCAAATAGAAACCCAGACAATACTATGAAGATTACTTTTGTGTATTACTAATCAGAAAGTTAAAGAGTAAAAACAGAGTACAAAAGAATGAAAAGGGAACCTGTTGAACTCCTGTGGACCATTCCTTTAGCATGCTGGCTGTGTGGCTGTGCAGACTGGTCAGCTACTCCTACAACTCTAGGTTTGAGTTAGACCTTGCCAGTGTAGCTTTTTCCTGGGAGAACTTTTCCTTTGCCTACATAACTTGAGCAACAGCATTTTTTTCTTAATATGACCAGTAGATTGCTGCTCTTTTTTATATATTCTTTCTTTATAAATGTTGGTGAAGTACAGAGTAATAAAGCTTTTGCTATTTCTATTATGCAACTATTACATCACTTTTAGATATACTTTCATCAACTTTCAAATTCCACAGAAGCTTTTCATTAATGTTTAATAAAAATCATATGCATTTATGGGTTATATTCCCCTTTGCCCCATGTATTTGTACTGTTTCATCATCTATTTTGGGATTATCCACTCTGTCTTTATTTCTCCACATTATTTCCCCTACCCTTGCCCTCTTGCTCAACCTCTGCTCACCCTCTGCTAGACCCTTACCTCCTTTTTTCTACTCTGCTTTCATTTCCCCTTATTAGATAAACCTGATTGGTCTTTTATATATTTTTTTCTTGCTTGAAGTTAGATTTAGCTCTCATAGAAGAATGAGCTCATATGGTATTTCCCTTTTTGGTTCTGGGTTCATTTACATAAGATGATATTCTCCAGTTCCACCCAATTTTCTGCAATTGACATTATTTCACTCCTTCTTATTGCTGAGTAATATTTCATTGTGTATGTATACCATAATGTTTTTATCCATTCCTCTGTTGATGAATAACTTTGTTAGTTCCATATGCTTAAGATTGTGAAAGTGCTAAATTAAATATTGAAATGCAAGTGTCCCTGTGATATGATGATTTTTTTCCTATTGGGTGTATTCCCATGTCTGGTATCACTGGGTCGTATGGCAGTTCTGTTCTTAGTTGTCTAAGTTTTCTCCATATTGATTTCCAAAGTGGTTGAACCAATTTTCAGTTCTGCTAGCAGTATGAAAAGATTTCTTTATCTCTGCATCCTCTCCAGCATTTGTTATTATTTATTTTTTCAATGTTGGCCATTCTTACTGAAGTGAGATAGAATCTCAGTGTTTTGATTTGCATTTCCCTAATAACTAGGGATATTGAGCATTTTTTATGTGTATCTTGGACTTTTGAACTTCTTCATTTGAGAACTCTCTATTCATTTCCTTTGCCCAATTATGTATTGGGTTATTTGTTGTCTTCATTCATTGGGCTCTCTCTTAATACTGTTGATGATTTCCTTTGCTTTTTAATTCCATGTAATCCCACTTGTCAATACTTGATGCCATTTCCTGGATGATTGGAGTCTTATTAAGGAAATACTTTCCTGTGCTTGTGTTGGAACATATTTATTCTAGTAGTATTGTGATTTCTGGTTTATGTTGAGGTCTCTTTTCCACTTCAAATTGAATTCAGTGCAAATTGAGAACTAAAAGTCTATTTTCAATTTTCTATAAGTGGATATCCAATTTTCCCAGTAATATTTGTTGAAGAGGCTCGCTTTTCTCCAATGAATATTCTTAGCCCCTTTGTCAAAGATCAGGTGTCTGAAGTTGCATTGGTGTATCTCTGGGTCTTCACTCTGTTCCACTGCTCTTCAAGATTATTTTTGTGCCAGTACCAACTTGTTTTGTTCCATTATGGCCCTTTTGTATATTTTGAAATAAGGTATTGTCTTCTTGATTGCATTGTTTTTGAAACTTGAGATTTTTTTTTGAATGTACACAGATTTTTGTGTTTTCATATGAATTTTAGGATTTTTTTCCTATTCCTACAAGTTTGTCATTGGAGTTTTAATAGGGATTGCACTGACTCTGTAAATTGCTTTTGGTAGTAAAGCCATTTTTCCAACATTGATTCTCCCAATCCATGAGCAGGGAAGATCCTTCCATCTTCTACTATCTTCTGAAATTTCTTTCTTTACTGTTATGGAGTTTTCCTTATAGAGATATTCAGGATCTTTGGTTAGAATGATTCCTAAATATGTAATTTTTTAGTGGGCTATTGTGAATGGGATTGTTGCTTTGATTTATTTTTCTTGTTGTTCACTATTGATGTAAAAGAAGACTACTGATTTTTGTTTGTTAATTTTTTATCTTGCTACTTTGCAGAAGGATTTAATTAGCTCTAAGCATTTTCTAGAGGAATTTTTGGATTTCTATAGATAAAGGGTCATATCTTCCATGAATAAGGATAATTTAACTTCTTCTTTGCCTATGTATATCATTCTCATTTCTTTCTCTTGTCTGATTGCTCTGGATAGGACCTCAGTTCCAATATTCAATAAAAGAAGAAAGAGTAGACATTCTTGTTCCTGATATTAGAGGGAATGGTTTCAATTTTTCCCCATATAATATGATATCGACTGGAGGTTAGTCATGTATGGCATTTATGATGTTGAGGCCTATCCCTATTGTTCCCATTTCTCTAGGACTTTTATCATGAAAAGATGTTACACTTTGTCAAATGTCTCTCAGCATCAATTGAGATTATCATGTGATTTCTCTCAGCAAGTCTCTTGATATATTGAATTACATTGATTGATTTTCATATGTTGAAACGGCCTAGGATCTGTCTAATGAAACCCACTTGATCATGGGTTATTTTCTTTTATATGTGTGTGTTGCTGAATTTGGGTTGCCAGACTTTTATTGAGGATTTTTGCATCAATATTCCTCAGGGAAATTGGTCTGTAGTTGTCTTTATTTGAAGTATCTTTGCCTGGCTTGTGTATCAGAGTGGTAATGGCTGCATCAAATGAGAATGAAAATATCCCTTTGTTTTCTATTTTATGAAATAGTTTTAATAGAATAAGTATTAATTCTCCTTTGTAGGTTTTATACTATTTTGATGTGAACCCATTGGGACCTGGCCTTTTCTATGCTGGGAGATTTTTTATTACTGTCTCTATTTTGGTGTATGTAATGGGTTGGTTTAAATTGCTTATGTCCCCTGGGCTTAACTTTGGTAATTCATATGTGTTAATAAACGAATCCATTTCTTCTATATTTTTGGTTTTTTGGGGGGAAGTACGTTTTCTCAAACTATTCCCTGGTGATCTTCTGCATCTCATTGTTATAAACCCATTCTCATCTCTGTTTATTTTTTTGTATATAATTTGGCCTTTTCTTTTTTCTCTTGGTGAGATTGGCTGAGGGGTAGATATTTTATTAACCTTTTCAAAGGACCAGCTCTTAGTTTCATTAATTCTTTAAATTGTCTTTTTGGTTTCAATTAACTAATCTCACTCTTGATCTTAATAATTTCTGTCTGAGTACTCCTTTTAGGATTGGCTTTTTATTAGCCTTCTAATGCCTTAAGATGTGCCATTAAGTTATTTACATGGGTCTTCCCTCCTTTATTGATGAAGACTTTCAAGGCTATGAACTTCCATTTTAGAACTGCCTTTGCTGTACCCCATACATTTTGGTAGGATGTGTTTTCATCCACATTTGATTACAGAAATTTTCTAATTTCCTCTAATTTCATTGATGACCCACTGATCATTCAGCAGTGTATTATTTAGTCTGTATAATTTTGTAACATTTTAAAACTTTTTCTTGCTTTTAAGTTCTAGTTTTATGTCATTGTAATCTGATATAGTTCAAGGGATAACTTCTATATTTTTGTATTTGTTCAGGCCATCTTGTGGACTGAAATGTGGTCTGTTTTAGGAAAAGTTCTATGTGGTTCTGAGAAGAATGTGAATTCTGCCTCCAATAGATGTAATATTCTATAGACATCTGTAAGTTACAATTGATCTATGGTGCTATTTAAGTCCATCACTTCTCTGTTGTTTTTTACTTTGATGTCTTGTCTCTATGTGAAAGTGGGCCACTGAAATTTCTCATGATTACTGTGTCTGGCCCAATAGATTTCTTTATCTTCAATAAAATGTGTTGTATGAAGCTAGGCGCTCTTGTATTTGGTGAACAAATATTAAGTATCACTATGGGTTCCTGATTGTTCCTTTTACTAATATGTAGTATCCTTCTTTACCTCTTTGGATTAGTTTGGGATAGAAGTCTAAGTTGTCAGAAATTAGTATCAGTACTCCTACATTTTTCTTTTTTAGTTTGGTTCCTACATGCTTGGTATATTGTTTTACAGACTATAATTTTTAGCCTTTCATGATCTTTATGGCCTGGGGTTTTGCTCAGTTGGTAGAGTGCTACTCTGCACTCTCTGAGGCCTTAGGTTCATTCCCCAATAACACAAAATGGGAGAAGGACATGACAATTCATTCCTGAAGCAATCCTGAAACAGCCATTGAAGAGCCTATAAGGGTCAGTATGAGTTAGACCCAACTCAAGACCACTTAACAACTAAATGATCTTTATAGATGAGTTGAGTCTACTGAATGCTGAATATACAAGGTTTATGTTTTTTAATCTAATTGGCCACCTATAATTCTTGAATAGTGAATTAAGACTCTTTACATTGAGAGTAATTATTTTGCAAGGCTTATTTTTATGCATCAATTTGGTGTTTGTTTCTATTTTTGATTCATACTTAGCCTGTTGTTTCCTTAAGTTCTCCTCATATTTATCACTAATTCCCTTCATCTGGTATTTGGGGTTGTCTTATTTCTCCCATATGTGGTATTTCTTTGAGGATCCTCTGCAATGCTAGATTGGTGGCCTTGAATAATTGAAACAAGTCAATATCATGGAATGTCTTGAAATCACCACCTATTGTGAAATGTGGCTTCTTTGGGTAATGTAATCTTGGTTAGCAGTTGTTCCTTTTCATGACCTGAACGGTGTCTGACCAAGCTTTGGTTACTTTTAAGGTTGTTGAGAAGTCAGCTGTTATTGTGCTGTGTTTGTCTTTGTAAGTGGCTTTGTGTTTCTCTCTTGTAGCTTTTAGAATAGTTTCTTTACTCTCTAGATATAGCATTCAAATTATAATGTGTCATGCAGAAGATCTCTTCTAGTCTACTCCATTTTGAGTTCTAAGTGTTTCAGTTGTATAGGTATCTAGTTCTTTCCTTATATTTGGGGAGTTCTCATCTAATATCTCTTTGGATATATTTCTTAATCCTGTGATTGGTTTCAGTTCCTTCATGAACTCCGTGAATTCATAGGTTGAATTTCTGCATTTCTTTGAAGACCTCTTGAAAATCTTGACCATAGTGCTTCATCCTTCTTTTTTCTTTGGCATCTTAGTAGGTAAAACTCAACTTTTTCTTCAGTATTAGATATCCTATTTTTGGCTTTGTCTAGTCTAGATACTGACTATTCTACTGTAATACCGAGTTGATTGACTTTGCTTTGTAGCTCCAGGATTTCTCTTTGATACTTCTTCAAGATCTCTGCTGAATCCTGAATTCTTTGCTGAATTTTTCTTCCAAGTTAAATACCGTTTTGTACAGTGAAACAATTGGTCTCATGATAGTGTCTTTGAGGTCTTTCAACATATTTATAAGACAGGTTCTAAATTCTTTAGCATCGTTAAGAATCTGCTTACCCTGAAGTTATCCATTGAGGGTCTTTGGTTTATTGGATCTTTTCATCCAGCTTGACATTTCAGGTACCATGTGTTTTTCTGTTGATGCTTGCCCATTGCTTGGTCTAGGTACTTAATCTCACCTCCTGTTTGTGCAAAGAGATTCTTTCCATCAGCTCCCATGAGGCTGGATGATGACAGGTCACTGGCACTTCTCATGTTGCCTCCCCCCCATAAGTCCCAGGCTCAGGGTACAATGCTGAACTCTCATTGCAGTCTCTGCAGTCAACACTGCTGTTTCCATACATCTCCCTCTCCTGTGCTCCCTGCCTCCAAATGAACCATAGCCTAAACCATGTCTCTTAGGCTCTTGTCCCCTAGTGTCCCTTCTCTGTGTCACCAGCATTCCCAGGCACTAAAAGGGTCACAACCTAAACAGTGTCTCTTAGAATCCCTGGTCGCACAGCACCTTGTCTCTGGGTCCCTGGCCCTCCTGGGTCCTAGATGCTCCACTGCCTGACTGTCTCTTTTCAGCTCCCCAGACTCATGACTCCTCTTTTCTGTGTCACGGACACTCCCAAATGCTAGTTGTGCCATTGCCTGAACCATCTCTCAGGCTCCCTGCCCCCATGACATCCCTTCTCCTTGTTTCAGATGCTCCTGGGTCCTAAATGCAGCACTAACTGAACTGTCTCTCTTAGCTTTCCAATCCCATGGCACCCCTTCTCTGTATCTCAGGTGTTCCTTGCCCCTAAATGGGAGGCTGCTCTTTGAAGTGCATCTTGGGTGGCATGTATTATTCCTGACCCAGAGCTCTCCTCATTCACATCATTGATGTGCTATGAAACAGAACAAGGATTAAAGGATAAAGGGTTATGCCATTGAGATTAAGCTGAAATATGTCAGACAGGGTGTCAGAAGATACCTGCACACATAGTACAGGCACTTTTGCTTTCTGACTTGCTCGGATAGTATTTCTAGGTCAGATAGTGCCATAAGTTTCATTGATTACATTTCTACTAATACTTGAACTTGAAGCAACAGGATCTCATGGCATGGGTTCTATAGGTTCTTATATGTGGGGAATATGACATCTTCATCTCAGATCCTCCAGGGATCACAGTTTTTCTTCCTTTCTTGCCCTGTATATAGTGTAATATCTCACAAGACGTTGTATGTGTTTCATTACAGAGTATGCATATGTTTCCCATGTCTAAATGTATTATATTTTGGAAAACACTTAGCCAAAGGATCAGTATGTTTCAACAACTACATCAAACAAAACTTTTATTTTAGAAATTCAATAAAAGGCTGGCCAAAATCAATCACAATGTTAAAGTAAGATGCAGAGGTTTTAAACTGATGGTATATGGGTCTAATTTGGCCCACAACTATATTTACTACAACTATTTACATTACCTTTCACACAGTTTATTTCACTTTAGACTTGATTAGTCACCAATATTTTAAAATATAAGACATACTTTTGGTGGGCAATAAAAATTGCTGTGGGAACAAATAACCTAAAAAATGCAGTGGTTTAGAACCAGAGTGATATATTTTTTCATGCCACTTATCCACAAAGGGTTGGCAAATATCTCTGCTTATTTTAGTCACTCAAGGATCCAAGAAGGAAATTCAATCTCATTTTTTGCTTTCATGATTACCATGTTCAAAAGAAATATGAGTCAAGTCTTAGTATTTTTTTTATCCAAAAATAATATTTTCTCTAATATTACACTGTCATAGCAAGTGACTTGGGCACATCAAATTTTAAGTGGGAATGAAAGAACAGTTTTAACACAACCTCAAAAAAAGAGGCTGAGTAAAATGGCAGGACTCTCCAGCAATTATCCTCCTGTAGCACGATCAATTTGAATAACTATTCACACATGGAAATCAATTGCAAGAACTAAGGGAATAAGCGTAGAAATCATAGTACCAGAGTATAATAAGGTATATTATTTTCTGGCTAATTTACATTTTTCTTCTTAAAATATGTTGCTTAATTAGCAGAAAAGTTATATATAGACACAAACAAGGTGTTTAAGAATTGAGTGGCTCTAAATATTTTAGAGGCCTGCAGCCATAGCCGTGTGGCATCTGATCCCATCAGATCTGGGAAGCTAAGCAGGGTAGTGCCTGATTAGTACTTGGATAGGAGACCGCCTGGGAACACAAGGTGCTGTAGGCTTGGGAGACAGACCCAGCAACCCACTCCCAAAAATCAATCCACCATTGAAAACCCTATGAACAGCAGAGAAGCACTGAAAATAGTGTTTTACTTGTTGTATGCAGGGTGGCTACTCAGATACAAATTCAACAGCACCTAGCTAAAACAACAACAAATATTTTAGAAGAAAATCTATGACACGTATGTGGCATGTGCTCATAGGCATAATATGCATATATATATGAACATGGTATGTGTTTTTATATATTATGTATATATATTTACATGTCATATGCATATACACCAGCATGTGTATGCATTTGCATATACATATTTGCATATACACATCTGAATGTCAGAAATGAGAAAAGATACAATGAAGAAGAATATTGACAGATTTATACATATTGTGTCACAAATTCCCCAGACTTGGGCAAGGCAGTATAAAGAGAGATGTATTACTTTTGAGAAAAAGAGAGATTCAGGGAGAGGCTTTGGTCTTGGACCTCAAACAATAGGTGTGTCACAGTAAATCCCAGCACCAGGCAGCCCTCTATGGCTCCAGATGCTAGAAATATATTCCTGGATTAAGCATTGCAACCCACTCTGGCACAAGGCTGTATTCTGTGGTTTTGGGCTTCAGGCATGCACTGTGGATTTCAGCTCTAATTTACACACTACCATGCTAACTTTAGCCATCTTTGACTTTGGTTCTCAGTGTCAGCAGCCCCTGAGGACATGACTTTAGACCAGTCACTGCAGACATAGTCTACAGTCCTACCCCAACAGGTCCAATCAACAGGCTCATCCAAGTGGATCCAGATTCCAGATCTGTACATATGCTGACCAAGACATCAGGCCAGTCAGCCTAAGGACTCAAACAGAACGTTTGCTCATGGACCACAGTTGTTGTTGTTGTTAGGTGCCGTCGAGTCGGTATCCGACTCATAGCGACCCTCTGTACAACAGAAGAAACACTATTGTCAGTGCTTCTCTGCTGTTCATAGGGTTTTCAATGGCAGATTGATTTTTGGGAGGGGGTTGCCAGGTCCTTCTCCCAAGCCTACAACTTCTGGTGTTCCCAGGCGGTCTCCCATCCAGGTAGTAACCAGGCCTGACCCTGCTTAGCTTCTGAGATCTGACGGGATCGGATGCCACAGGGCTACGGTTGCAGGCTTGGACCACAGTAGATGCTCATAATCTCTAGAGGGGTTGACTCTTGAGGTTCCTCCCCAAAGAACTTCTCTAGCATTGAAATATTGGAATAAGTATTGCCTTATTAAAATGGACAGATACTATCTATCTCCACAATGATTAAGAACAACCAGAAAAACATGACATTACCCCTCCAAAAAAAGAAAAAGAAAACATGACTGAATGACCTTGAAGAAATGGCAATATATGAACTCTCTGATAAAGAATTCAAAGTCACAACTTTAATGTAGACAAATAAACTTAAAGAAAATGGAGCAAAACAACAAAAAATGCAGAAAACAAATAAATGACCATAATGAGAACCTTAACAGAAAAGTTGAAATGTTATATTTATAAATATAAAACATATATTTTAAAATAATATAATGAATATATATCAAGTATGTATATATATATATATGTATCTCAACACAAGCTCCAAAATAAGGCAAACCTAAGGATTACCATGCCCCTCTATACAAACACAAAATATTCAATTAAATAGAGTTTTACACATGATTTGAAATAAAACTCCAAGAAGCTAATCATATCTCTTGAAAAATTTGCATACAAATGTAGAAAATATGCATATTCATAAAATAGATATACTACAATTTTACAAAATCTGACAAAATAATACTACAAAGAAAATCCCTATTATTAAAAAAAGCAAGCCTCATTGATCACATTACACAAATATTAGAAATAAGTAATAAGTTGGACATGGTGACTCATGCTTGTAATCCCAATGATTCTGGAGGCAAAGGCAGGAGAACTGTGGGTTCAAGGCCAGAGGCAGCCTACATAACTTAGTTAGACCCTGTCTCAAGATAAAAACTTGGCTGGAGGTGCAAGCTCAGTTGTAGAGCACTTGCAAAATGTGTGAGTGCTTGGGTTCAACCAACTAAGAAAGAAAAAGGAGGGGCGTAGGAACAGGAGAAGAAGGAGAAAGAGGAGAAGGAGGAGGAGGAGAAAGAGAAGAAATGAAATGACACCAATTATTTTACCTACTTAGAAATTTAAAAACAAATTGGGCACCATGGAACAAGCATGTAATCTCAGCAACTGGGGTATATTTGTGTGTGTGTGTGTGTGTGTGTGTGTGTGTTTGTGTATGTATATGTGGTACTAGATTGCTGAACCTAGAACTTTGAACATTCTTTGCAAGAACTCTGCCACTTAGCTTCACCCCCAGCTCCTGCTTCAGTTTTTTTTTTTTTTTTTGGAGACACAGTCTCACTAAGTTTTCCAGGCTTCAAACCTGTGATCCTCCTGCCACCACCTTCCAAGTTACTAAGATTACAAGTGTTCACCACCATGTGTGGCAAATATATTTTTTCTATCCAAAGAAATCCAAACTCAGAGAATGAAAATTAATTTACTAAAAATGCATAAATATAATTGAAAATTATGAAAATAGGAATTATAAAACTAAAATATTCTACATACATGGATGATGTTGTTAGGTACCATTGAGTTGATGTCCAACTCATAGTGACCCTACATACAACAGGC
>VMDO01039591.1:0-12575 GCA_007922755.1 Pedetes capensis
ATTTCAATTGGCTGGTTTTTTCCTAGAGTCTTAAAATCGATACTTAGAGTATGTATATGAAAATAGTTTTTAGAAACAATATAAACAATTGATGCTCTACGTTTCTCTCTGGCACTGTTTCAGTGTTTCTGAATTTTTACACTTGATCTAATTTCTTCAGTTTCAAAGTTGGAACCTGCCTATGGGCAGTTGATTATCTGATGCACAATCACCATCTGGTCTTTCTCTGACTTCTCATATTGAAGTTTTCCAATGTCATTCTCCACAAATGTAGTCAATTTACTTCCTATATGTTCTATCTGTTGAATTCCATGTGTATAGTCACTGTTTATGTTAGTGGAAAAAATGTATTTGCAATGAAAAAGTGGTTACTCTAACAAAATACTATCATGCTATCTCCAGCATCGTTTGTCACCAAGGCCACATTTTCCAACTACTGAACCTTCTTCCTTGTTTCCAGCTTTTGCATTCCAATCACTAGTCATTACCAGTGCATTTTTATTGCATGTTCAATCAATTTCAGATGGCAGAAGCTAGTAAAATTCTTCCTTCTCTTCATTGGTGGCCTTAGTGGTAGGCTTATAAATTTGAATAATAATCATATTAACTGGCTTTTCTTGTAGGCTTATGGATATTATTCTATCACTGACAACATTGTATTTCAGGACAGATTTGAGATGGATACTCTGATGATGACTGCAACCCCATTTCTCTAAATTGTAATCCCAGCACAGTAGAACATATGATTATCTGATTCAAAACAGCCAATACCAGTCTAGTTTAGCTCACTGGTACCAAGAATGCTGATGTTTATGTGCTTCATATCACTTTCTATGATCTTAGTTTATGAGAGCCAACATATGAATTTGAGTGTATCACATCTGAGTTCAGAGACCATCACAAGAATAGATTTGATGCTTTAGGCACTAAGGCTCAAGGACTAAAAGAGTTCTGGTATGACATCTAAGATATCATTCATGAGGAAAGCAGAAGGTAATTCAAAAGACAGGGAAAAAAGATCAAATTACATGACAAAAGGGACTCTGAAACTTGCCCTTGAACATCAAGCAGATAAAGTAAAAAGAAGACATGACAAAATTAAAGAACTAATATATTTACCAGATAATTTATCAATTTTATTTCAGTAAATGTGTACCTTATCCTGAGAAACAATTTTTGTCAGAAATAATTTATGTTCAAGAAATATACAGTGTCTTAGAAGATTGTTGTTAGGTGCTATCAAGTCAAGTCCAATTCATAGCAACCCTCATAGGGTTTTCAATGGCTTACTGTTTCAGGATTGCCTCAGGAGTGGATTACCATGTCCTTCTCCCATTTTTGCAGTGCTGGGAATTGAACTCAGGATCTCAGAGAATGCAGAGCAGCATTACCAACTGAACTAATTTCCAGCCCTCTTAGAAGATTAGGGATTAATGAAGTCTGACTGAGCGAGATATCTAATTATGAATTTGATAAATAAAAGTTGTACAAAATTTATATATTGCATCAAGTGTATGTGCTTTCTTTCAGAAGTAAAATATTGCAACCCTTAAATAGACAATTTGCAGAGATCTTTATTATAAGTATCTACCAAGATAAGAAAGGAACAGGATTGCATAAATAAATGTGTATTAGGAAAATTCAAATAAACATTAGTTCTAGCAGTTTATATTTCCTTATTATAAAATAATCTCTACACTTATGAATAAAAATACCTTTATATATATTAAAAGAATTAAAAAGTAAATAATACTTTTAAATTTTTACCAGATGTTATGCTTTTTCAAATACTTGGAAGCTACATTATTCTACTTGAAGACAAAAACAAACAAAACATATACACATACATGCTCATACATGCACATACAAACTCAACAAGCTACCATAGAGAAGCTTGTAATATCACAAAAGAGTAATCATGCATTTTTTTTCATATAAATGCATTCCTTAAATTTCAAAACAATTTTCAAACCAGAAGACACTATGTTGGAAGTTTCTTGTTAGTAATGCTTTACAAGTGTGGTTAATGAAAGTCTGTGAACAAGTAAGAACTGACTCCCTTGTCATTTCAAGTCAATTCGCATTATTTTATAATACTCTAAAAGGTGTTAGGTTTTTGACTATGTTAAGTTCATGAATGTTGAGATAATTGAATCTGTGATAACTCATGGTCTATAATGCATGAGGCTCAAAATTCTCACCTAAAGATGGGGCACAGAAGGTTTTGAATTTTTCTTTACTACAATTTCCATTTACTTTTGGAAACTGGCCATTGTGTGTATCCTAAGGAGTGATTCTTGTATATTAAGAAATCCAGTGCTGTATATGCAAGACAATCAACTGTTCTTTCTTCATTGATTGAGTGTCAAAAGGTTAAGTTTTTTCCAGGCATTTCCCAAAGCTAAGTTTACTAACAATTTGTAGATTAGTCACTAATAACACATATTGATTTGCTAAATGAATATATGGAATATTTTTAGCTAGCAATTTCAAAAAATTAGCAATTATAAGTCCTACATTATTTTCTAAATGAAATTGCAAAGAAGGAAGCTTTTATATCAATTACATATTAATACAGTTTCTGATTCAAGAAAAGATTGTTGTTGTTAGGTGCCGTCGAGTCGAGTCTGACTCATAGCGACCCTATGTACAGCAGATCGAAACACTTGCTGATTCTGTGCCAGGCAAACGATCTTATTTGTGTTTAAGCCCATTGTTGCAGATACTGTGTCAATCCATCTGGTGGAGGGTTTTCCTCTTTTGCATTGACCTGCCACTCTCCCAAACATGATGTCCTTCTCCAGGAACTGATCTCTCCTGACTACATGTCCGAAATATGTAAGACACAGTCTGGCAGTTCTTACTTCCAGGGAGCACTCTGGTTGCACTTCTTCTACGACAGATCTGTTGGTTCTTTTGGCAGTCCATGGTATATTCAATAGACGTCTCCAGCACCACAATTCAAAAGCATCAATTCTTTTTCTGTCTCTCTTGTTCAATGTCCAGCTTTCACAACCATATGATGCCACTGAAAATACCACGGCATGAGTCAGACGCACCTTCGTCTTCAAAGTGACATCTTTGCTTTTCAATACTCTAAAGAGATCTTTTGCCACAGCTTTTCCTAGAGCAATGCGTCTTTGGATTTCTTGACTGCTGCTTCCATGGGTGTTGATTATAGAGCCAAGCAAAGTAAAATCTTGGACAACCTCAATCTTTTCTCCATTTAATGTAAAGCTTAGTTGTCATGAATTCCATTATTTTGTGCTTAACTTGGACGTTCTTTATTTTTCATTTGATTTTAAAAAGGTAACTTTGCAGGATATAGTAATCTTGGATGACAGTTATTTACTCTCTGGGCTTGAAATGTATCACTCCATGCTTTCTTGCTTTTAGAATTTTTGTTGAGAAGTGTGATGTTACTCTGATGAGTTTGCCTTTGTGAACTGGCATTTATCTCTGTAGTGTTTAATGTTGTTTCTATGTTTTGTGGTTTTGTCATTTTAGCTACAATGTGATGTGTAGAGATTCTTTTCTTATGTGTATTTGTGGTTCTAAATGCCTCCTGTATATGTATGTCCTTACCTTTCCCTAGGTTTGGGAGATTTTCTGCTATACTTTCAATGACTAGATTATGCCTCAGTTCCATCTACTACGTGGATTTTTTTTTGCGGGGGAAGGTACTGTGGGGCTGACCCAGAGTATTGTGACTTTGACAAGGGGCTGCATCCCAGCCCTTTTATACTTTAAATTGAGACCAGATCTTACTAAGTTACACAAGCTGCCTCTGGCTTTGAATTTATGATCCTCCTGCCTCCACCTCCAAGTCACTGGGATTATAGATATACACCACCACCCTCAGTTCCATGGATTCTTATGTTATATTTTATCTGTTGATATTAAAATTTGTGGATGTGATTGTTTATTCTACTTCCTTGACCTTGATATTCTTTTTTTCTATGTAATCTTGGTGATGCTTTCCACTATGTTTGATTGATTTCCACTATGTTTTTTTCCAGCATGAATTTCTAATCCATGCTGCTAACTTTCTAATCTATGTTGCTGATGTTATTATCTAGGTGTCAAATAGATTTCCCTATGTTATGTATATGCTTATTCGTATCCTTTTTGAAGTCATTGTCATTTTTTAAACTAGGTTTTTCAATCTTTTTTCTAGCATTTCAAACATTTTAATAACTTTAGATTCATTTATTGAGAAGCGGTGGGTTTTTTTTTTTGTTGTTTTTTTTTTTGGAGGTGTCACATTGCCTTGCTTTTCTTGTTTCTCTTGTTTCTAAGTTGTAATTTACATATCTGTTTTGATGGTGCTCTACTTGGTAAATGGCCTTTTCCCTATTTTCAGGTACTCTGAGTAGCTCAATCTCTACTGCTAGCCTGCTATGCAGGAGAAATCATTGTACCTTCAATTACCCCAGGGGATTTAAGGCTTGCGGGAATTGTGGGCTTGTCCTGTGACTTACAACCAGTCCTCAGGGCTCCATACCATATCTTGTGGTCCTGAACTCAGCTTTCCTTCAGATCTCTAGATCCAGGGTGAGAGCTATGGTCTGTGTCTATTTTTCTCTTTGTAGTCTTTGTGTTTCTCCTTGATTTTCCATTGTTCTATCACTTTCTTCATGATTTTGGATGTTCTTCCTTTCTTTCTTCAAAACAAAACGTATATTTTTTACTGTGGTTCTACTCATTCATGAGTCACACAGAGGCAGTTTCTAAACTGACATCTTACCCCAGAAGTCATTTCTTTTCATGAAGTTACTGAAAGAATGAACATTATAAGGTCATGAGAAGACTTAAAAATGTAAACTAGGCCCACTGCTTAAGCTTCTGTGTTAAACCTTACTGAGAATACATTTTCAGAAAATTAGCATCATATTCATTGAATATTTATTACATTTATGTTACATATTGTGATCTGTTTCAAGTTTTAGGGAAATATTAGCATGTCATTCAAAAGAGATAGGAGCATTGCACTAATAAATGCATTCATATAATTTACTCACATAACTGTCAAAGATTTTAACACATTCAAAAAATTATACCTATTGGACAAGTTAGCCTGCAGCCATACCACTGTGGCATCCCATCATGTCAGATCTCAGAAGCTAAGCAGGGTTGGGTTTGGTTAGTGGTTGGATGGTAGAACACCTGGGAGCACCAGGTGCTGTAGGCTTGGGAGAAGAACTCGGCAACCCACTTCCAAAAAACAATCAGCCTTTGAGAATCCTACGAATAGTAGAGAAACATGACAGTAGTGTTTCATCTGTTGTACACAGAGTCGCTATGAGTTAGACACCAACTCAAAGGCACCTAACAACAACATTGAGCAAAAGATCTGAATTGATACTTCTCAAAAAAAGAAACAGAAATGGCAAAAAAAAAAAAAAAACATGAAGAAACTGCTCAATACAATTAAATCTCAGGAAATTGCACATCAAACTTAAAATGATATATCATCTCATTTCAATTAGAATGGTTATTATCTATATTATCATTTTTCATACCTTAGCAAATTCTGGCCAAAAAGAACTTTTACACACCAGATGGGAATATGAATTAGTATGACCATTGTGGAGAACACTGTGATATTAAAAAATAATACATAAATAAATAAAGAAAGAAAGAAAGAAAGAAAGAAAGAATACCTGTATCATTCAGCCATGCCATTCCTAGGAATATATTTGAAGGAAATTAAATCAGCTTATCAAAAAGATATTTGGCTGACTGTGGTGGTACAGTGTGTACTCCCAACTACCCAGGAAGCAAAGAAAGGAGGATTGCAAGTTCAAGGCCACTGGCAGCCTGCATAATTTAGGAGACCTGATTCAAAATAAACATTTTTTCAATGGGTTACAGATGCAGCCCAGTGGTAGAACACTTTCAAAATGTGTGTGAGACCTTGGGTTTAACCTCCAAATACCAAAATATATATATATATATATATATATATATATATATATATATATATATTTTATATATATACATATATATACACATATATACATATATATACACATATATACATATATTATATATACATATATATTATATATATAATATATAATATATATGTATATATGTATATATAATATATAATATATAATATATATATATGTATATATATGTATATATATATATATGGGCTGGGATTTAGCTCAGTGGGTAGAGCGCTGCGCTGCAGTCTCTGAGGTCCCGAGTTCAATTCCCAGCACCTCAAAAATGGGAGCAGGGCCTGGCAATCCACTCCCAAGGCAATCCCGAAGCACTTAGCCATTGAAAACCCTATGAGGGTCACTATGAGTCGGATACCGACTCGACGGCACCTAACAACAACAACAACTATATATATATATATATATATATATATATATATATATATATATATATATATAGTTACTGCAGCACTACTCATAACACCCAAGAAATGGACATAACCTAAGTGTCCATCAACTGACAAATGGATAAAAGATTGTTGTACATATACATGATGAAGTAGTATTCAGCCATAAAGACAAATGGATTCCTGCCACTTGATCCCAATATAGATGGAACTATGAAACATTATATTAAGTGAAACAAGCCAGGTACAGAATTACAAGTGTACTTAAATGTCTATCATGTGTGAAGTTTAAAAAGTGATCTCATAGAAGCTGAGAGTTGAATGGGGGTTACAAAAGACTGAGTTTTGTAGTGGCTGAGGGAGGGTCATGTTGTTGTCAGGTGCTGTATTGTTGGGACTTTCTCATACAGACCCTATGTACAACAGAAGGAAACACTACTTGACAGTGTGCTGTGCCTGGCAACATTGTCAGTGCTTCTCTGTTAATTGTTGATTATTTTTGGGCTGCCCAGTCTTTCTCACATGTCTATAGCCCTCAGTATTCTCTGGCTGCCTCCCAGCCAAGTACTAACCAGGCCCAAATTTCCTTAGCTTTTGTGTTCTTATGAAATTGAATACCAGCATGGTATGGCTGCAGGTCTTCAGATCTGAATCCACTAAAATATAATTCAAAAAGAAATTTACAAAGTCTTATTGTGCTGTGGTACAGTAAGATGATGATATATAACAATAATGTTTAGTGTTTATTCAAAAATCTAAAAGAAAAAATTGAAAATGTCCACTGTAAGGAAATTATAAATGTTTCAGGAGATAAATATGTTTAACTTGACTTAAACTTTATACAATGAATGTATTTACAAATCAAAATTTCACATAGTGCCACATAACTACATACAATATTCATGTTTTGTGTATCAGTTTAAAAATAAAATTAATAAATAAAAAGAATGAAGTCAGCATACAGAAGAGAGATTTACATGCCAAAGTTTATTGTGATACTATTTACGAGGATAAATGTCTGTCAATAAATGAGTGGATGAAAAAAATGTGGTACACACACACAATGGAGTACAGATTAGAACTGGAGGAAATCAGGAAAAGGAAAATATTTCAGACACAAAAAGAAAAAATAGCTCCTGTTCTCTTTCATATATGAAAGCTCAGAATAGAGCTTACCTGAAAATGGAAGAATAATTTTGAAAGGAAAAATTGTGATAGTAAAGGTTGATGAGGATGAAAAAGGGAGATTGAATGTACCAATGTATATTGTATGCATGTATGAAGATATCACACTGAATCTCAGTATGTATATTTAATGTGTTAATAAAATAGACAAAGGAAAAATAAATTTCTGAGTAACTTGGAGTAAAAAAAGTGACCTCAAAATTTATAGCTAGATATAGGATTGATATTCTCCTTAAAGTATTTTTTGTACCTTGAATAGGCTTTTATCAGATCAGTTGGTGAGGATATCACTAAAAAAATGTTAAATTTTGTGAATGATTTTACCTGGTGAAAATCATTTAGAAAGGATATAAGTTCCTGTCCACATATTTGCTAGGTTTTCAACTAATAATTAATATAAAATTGATATATTTTAGTATTCTCTTCAATAAATTTTAATGCATGGTTTTAAATTGTCCTTAATATTATATTGAAAAATGCTTGATATTTTGTAGCAATCATACATTCCTCAACTGGTCTAAACTCACCTGTTAATGCTAGGCAATATTTTTTGTGGTAAATTTTAGGGAATTTTTCTACACACAAAAATTCACATTTTTCTGCATATAGCAAGAGTATCATCTTCTTTCTTTCTTTCAAATATTTGTGGCATGCATGCACTTTTTTCTGTGTGAACACACTGGTGGAGACTTCCAGTATGATGCTGACTGCAAGCTATGACACTGGACATTCCTCACTGTTTAGTATGTTCAGCAAAATAGCATTCAAACCTTTTACCAATAAATGGTACGCTCTTTGTTATTGAATTGTCCCAGAACCAATGGGGAAAAAAACAACAAAATACAAATTAGGATACCACTACTTTATATGTTCCCTGCTTGCAGCCATACAACTGTGGTCCCTGATCCTGCCAGATCTCTGAAGCTAAGCAGGGTTGGGCCTGGTTAGTATTTGGATGGGAAACCACCTGGGAACACCAAGTGCTGCAGGCTTCGGAGAAGGACAGAGTAGCCCACTCCCAATAAATAATCATCCATTGAAAACCCTATGAATAGCAGAGTAGCACTGACAATAGTGATTCGCCTGTTGAACATAGGGTTGCTATGAGTTGGAAACCGAAAGGATGGCACCTAACAAGAAGGACTTTATTCATCCTATAAGGTTGCTTTTCCATACTCCATGATCCAGAAAGAGATGACGGCTTTTGAACCTACTTCTATCCACACCACATGTAGGCCTAGCACTCACAGTGTGTTTCAGTGTCTCTGACCTTGATCAAGCTATAGTTCAGGAAAAGATTGCTTACTATCCATCAGTTCCATGGAAGTTTGAATACATTTCCCTTTTCCAATCTCATGGTACCATTTAATTTTCAGAATTCTTAGAAGGGTATTCTGTGGATTAAATCCAGGATTTGTAGATGTAGATGTATTCATTGGGACAGACAGTTTGCCTAAACTATCTTTTCTTGACAGTGTTTCTTTGCTATCCATAACACTGAGTGGTTTAAAGTTGAGAAAGGTGTGCATCAGGGCTGTATACTTTCACCCTATCTCTTCAATTTATACACTGAGCAAATAATCCGAGAAGCTGGACTTTATGAGGAAGAATGTGGCATCAAGATTGGAGGAAGACTCATTAACAACCTGAGTTATGCAGATGACACCACTTTGCTTGCTGAAAATGAAGAGGATTTAAAACATTTACTGATGAAGATCAAAGATCATAGCCTTCAATATGGGTTATGACTAAACATCAACAAAACAAAAATCCTTACCTCTGGGTCAGCACGCAACTTCACATTAAATGGAGAAAAGATTGAGGTTGTCCAAGATTTTACTTTGCTTGGCTCTATAATCAACACCCGTGGAAGCAGCAGTCAAGAAATCCAAAGACGCATTGCTCTAGGAAAAGCTGTGGCAAAAGATCTCTTTAGAGTATTGAAAAGCAAAGATGTCACTTTGAAGACGAAGGTGCGTCTGACTCATGCCGTGGTATTTTCAGTGGCATCATATGGTTGTGAAAGCTGGACATTGAACAAGAGAGACAGAAAAAGAATTGATGCTTTTGAATTGTGGTGCTGGAGACGTCTATTGAATATACCATGGACTGCCAAAAGAACCAACAGATCTGTCGTAGAAGAAGTGCAACCAGAGTGCTCCCTGGAAGTAAGAACTGCCAGACTGTGTCTTACATATTTCGGACATGTAGTCAGGAGAGATCAGTTCCTGGAGAAGGACATCATGTTTGGGAGAGTGGCAGGTCAATGCAAAAGAGGAAAACCCTCCACCAGATGGATTGACACAGTATCTGCAACAATGGGCTTAAACACAAATAAGATCGTTTGCCTGGCACAGAATCAGCAAGTGTTTCGATCTGCTGTACATAGGGTCGCTATGAGTCAGACTCGACTCGACGGCACCTAACAACAACAATCTTTTCTTGAATCAGAAACTGTATTAATATGTAATTGATATAAAAGCTTCCTTCTTTGCAATTTCATTTAGAAAATAATGTAGGACTTATAATTGCTAATTTTTTGAAATTGCTAGCTAAAAATATTCCATATATTCATTTAGCAAATCAATATGTGTTATTAGTGACTAATCTACAAATTGTTAGTAAACTTAGCTTTGGGAAATGCCTGGAAAAAACTTAACCTTTTGACACTCAATCAATGAAGAAAGAACAGTTGATTGTCTTGCATATACAGCACTGGATTTCTTAATATACAAGAATCACTCCTTAGGATACACACAATGGCCAGTTTCCAAAAGTAAATGGAAATTGTAGTAAAGAAAAATTCAAAACCTTCTGTGCCCCATCTTTAGGTGAGAATTTTGAGCCTCATGCATTATAGACCATGAGTTATCACAGATTCAATTATCTCAACATTCATGAACTTAACATAGTCAAAAACCTAACACCTTTTAGAGTATTATAAAATAATGCGAATTGACTTGAAATGACAAGGGAGTCAGTTCTTACTTGTTCACAGACTTTCATTAACCACACTTGTAAAGCATTACTAACAAGAAACTTCCAACATAGTGTCTTCTGGTTTGAAAATTGTTTTGAAATTTAAGGAATGCATTTATATGAAAAAAAATGCATGATTACTCTTTTGTGATATTACAAGCTTCTCTATGGTAGCTTGTTGAGTTTGTATGTGCATGTATGAGCATGTATGTGTATATGTTTTGTTTGTTTTTGTCTTCAAGTAGAATAATGTAGCTTCCAAGTATTTGAAAAAGCATAACATCTGGTAAAAATTTAAAAGTATTATTTACTTTTTAATTCTTTTAATATATATAAAGGTATTTTTATTCATAAGTGTAGAGATTATTTTATAATAAGGAAATATAAACTGCTAGAACTAATGTTTATTTGAATTTTCCTAATACACATTTATTTATGCAATCCTGTTCCTTTCTTATCTTGGTAGATACTTATAATAAAGATCTCTGCAAATTGTCTATTTAAGGGTTGCAATATTTTACTTCTGAAAGAAAGCACATACACTTGATGCAATATATAAATTTTGTACAACTTTTATTTATCAAATTCATAATTAGATATCTCGCTCAGTCAGACTTCATTAATCCCTAATCTTCTAAGAGGGCTGGAAATTAGTTCAGTTGGTAATGCTGCTCTGCATTCTCTGAGATCCTGAGTTCAATTCCCAGCACTGCAAAAATGGGAGAAGGACATGGTAATCCACTCCTGAGGCAATCCTGAAACAGTAAGCCATTGAAAACCCTATGAGGGTTGCTATGAATTGGACTTGACTTGATAGCACCTAACAACAATCTTCTAAGACACTGTATATTTCTTGAACATAAATTATTTCTGACAAAAATTGTTTCTCAGGATAAGGTACACATTTACTGAAATAAAATTGATAAATTATCTGGTAAATATATTAGTTCTTTAATTTTGTCATGTCTTCTTTTTACTTTATCTGCTTGATGTTCAAGGGCAAGTTTCAGAGTCCCTTTTGTCATGTAATTTGATCTTTTTTCCCTGTCTTTTGAATTACCTTCTGCTTTCCTCATGAATGATATCTTAGATGTCATACCAGAACTCTTTTAGTCCTTGAGCCTTAGTGCCTAAAGCATCAAATCTATTCTTGTGATGGTCTCTGAACTCAGATGTGATACACTCAAATTCATATGTTGGCTCTCATAAACTAAGATCATAGAAAGTGATATGAAGCACATAAACATCAGCATTCTTGGTACCAGTGAGCTAAACTAGACTGGTATTGGCTGTTTTGAATCAGATAATCATATGTTCTACTGTGCTGGGATTACAATTTAGAGAAATGGGGTTGCAGTCATCATCAGAGTATCCATCTCAAATCTGTCCTGAAATACAATGTTGTCAGTGATAGAATAATATCCATAAGCCTACAAGAAAAGCCAGTTAATATGATTATTATTCAAATTTATAAGCCTACCACTAAGGCCACCAATGAAGAGAAGGAAGAATTTTACTAGCTTCTGCCATCTGAAATTGATTGAACATGCAATAAAAATGCACTGGTAATGACTAGTGATTGGAATGCAAAAGCTGGAAACAAGGAAGAAGGTTCAGTAGTTGGAAAATGTGGCCTTGGTGACAAACGATGCTGGAGATAGCATGATAGTATTTTGTTAGAGTAACCACTTTTTCATTGCAAATACATTTTTTCCACTAACATAAACAGTGACTATACACATGGAATTCAACAGATAGAACATATAGGAAGTAAATTGACTACATTTGTGGAGAATGACATTGGAAAACTTCAATATGAGAAGTCAGAGAAAGACCAGATGGTGATTGTGCATCAGATAATCAACTGCCCATAGGCAGGTTCCAACTTTGAAACTGAAGAAATTAGATCAAGTGTAAAAATTCAGAAACACTGAAACAGTGCCAGAGAGAAACGTAGAGCATCAATTGTTTATATTGTTTCTAAAAACTATTTTCATATACATACTCTAAGTATCGATTTTAAGACTCTAGGAAAAAACCAGCCAATTGAAAT
>VMDO01039592.1:0-12573 GCA_007922755.1 Pedetes capensis
TACCTATGCCTGGCACCCATTTACAGTTACCCTAAAACCTAGGTAGGTATGGCACCCATCTATAATCCCCATAAACTAAAATGTACAACCTAACTAAAATGTCCATAGGCCTGGCACACATCAGTACCCAAACTCATCCCTAGCCAGGTCTGGCAACCATCATCACACTAACTAAATCTTAGCTAGGCCTGGCAACCATAAGCACCCTGACTAAACACTAGATAGGCCTGGCAACCATCATAACCCTAACTAAGCCCTAGCTAGGCCCTGGAAATCTTCATCTCCCTAACTAAACCCTAGCTAGTCCTGGCACCCATCAGCACCCTAACTAACCCCTAGCTAGGCCTGGCATCCATCATCATGCTAACTGAACTCTAGCTCAGCCTGACAACCATAAACATGCTAACAGAACCCTACCTAGGCCTGGCACCCATCATCACACTAACTAAACCCTACCAAGGCCTAGCACCTATCTACAAGGACTCTAAACCATAGCTAGCACTGGCCTAACCCTAATGCTAACCCTAACTAAACCGTCGGCCTGCACCCATCTAGCACCCATCATCACCCTAACTAAGCCCTAGGTAGGCCTGCCATGCATCGTCACCCTAACTAAACCCTAGCTAGGACTGGCACCCATCAGCACCCTAACTAACCCCTAGCTAGGCTTGGCACCCTTCATCAAGCTTACTAAACTCTAGCTAGGCATGGAACCCATCATGACCCTAACTAAACCATAGCAAGGCCTAGCACACATCTATAAGCCCTCTAAACCATAACAAGCCCTGGCATAACCCTAACGATAACCCTAGCAAAACCCTAGCCCTGGAACTCATCTGGCACCCATCATCACCCTAACTAAACACTAGCTAGGCCTGCCAATCATCTATAGTCACCCTAAGCCCTACCTATGCCGGGCACCCATTTACATTAGTTACTCCAAAACCTAGCTAGGTATGGCACCCATCTACAATCCCCCTAAACCTACTTAGCACTGGCACCCATCTACAATCCACGTGCACCCTAGCTAGCCCTGGTCTAACCCTCACCTGAACCCACACATTAGCACCCTAATTACTGCAACATATGCACCCATCATCAGCCTAACTAAACCCTAGTTAGGCCAGGCACCCATTAGCACTCTAAGTAACCCCTATCTAGGCCTGGCACCCATCATCACGCTAACTAAACCCTAGCTACTCCTGGCAACCATCATCACCCTAACTGAACTCGAGCTAGGCCTGGCACACATCTACCAGCAAACTAAACCATACCTAGCCCTGTCCTAACCCTAACACTAACCCTAACTAAACCCTAGCCCTGGGACACATCTGGCACCCCTCACCACCCTAAATAATCCCTACCTAGGCCTGCCACCCATCTACAATTGCCCTAAACTCCAGCTAGCCCTGGCACTCAACTACAATCACCCTAAACCCTAGCCAGCTCTGGCACCCTTCTACAATCACCCTATAACCAGATATCCCTGGAACCCCTCTACAATGACACTAAGCCTAGATAGCCCCTGAACCCATCTACAATCCCCCAGTGCCCTACCTAGCCCTGTCCTAACCCTAACCCTAACCCGCCCGTCAGAACCCTAAGTAACCCCTAGCTAGGCCTGACAAACATCATCACCCTAACTAAACCCTAGCTAGGCCTGGCAAACATCAACAAGCACTCTAAAATGCAGCTAGCCCTGGCCTAAACAAAATACTAATCCTAAATAAACCCTAGCCCTTGCATGCATCTGGCATTCATCATCCCCTAACTAAACCCTAGCTAGGCCTGGCACCCATCAGCACCTTATCTAACCCCTAACTAGCCCTAGCACCTATGTACAATCACCTAACCTAGCTAACCCTGGCACCCATTTACAATCCCCTTGAACCTTAGTTAGCCCTGTCACCCATCTACAATCCCTATCAACCCTACTTAGCCCTGGCCTAACCCTAACAATAACCCACCCATCAGTGGCCTAACTAACCCTAGATAGGCCATGCACACACCAGCACCCTAACTAAACCCTAGCTAGGCCTGACACCCATCAGCACCATAACTAAACTCTAGCTATGCCTGGCACACATCTACAAGCACCAAAAACTGTTGCTAGCCCTGGCCTAATCCTAATGCTAACTGTAAATAAACCCAAGCCCAGGCATCCATCTGGCACCCATCATCACCCTAACTAAACCCTAGCTAGGCCTGCAACCCACATAAAATCAACCTAAACACTAGCTATGCCTGGCACCCATCTGCAATCACCCATACCCTAGCTAGTCCTGACACCCATGTACAATCACCCTAACCTAGCTAACCCTGGCACCCATTTAAAATCCCCGTGAACCCTAGCTAGCCCGGACCTAACCCTAACCTGCCCATTAGCCCTGGGACCAATCTACAATTCCCCTGAATCACAGCTAGACCTGGCCTAACCCTAATCCTAACCCACCCATCAGCACCCTAACTAATGACTAGCTAGGCCTGGCACCCATCACACCATAACTAAACCCTAGCTAGGCCTGGCACATATCAACACCCTAACTACCCCTAGCTAGGCCTGATTCCCATCAGCACCCTAACGAAACCCTAGGTAGGCCTGGCACCCATCAGCACCCTAACTAACCCCTAGCTGTACCTGGCACCCTTCATCATGCTTACTAAACTCTAGCTAGGCATGGAACCCATAGCAAGCCCTAGCACACATCTATGAGCACTCTAAACCATAGCAAGCCCTGGCATAACCCTAATGCTAACCATAACTAGACCTTAGCCCTGGAACCCATCTGGCACCCATCATCACCCTAACTAAACCCTAGCTAGGCCTGGCACCCATCTACAATCACCTTAAATATAGGTGCCCCTGGCACACATCTAAAATCCCCATGAACCCTTGTTAGCCCTGGTCTAGACCTAACCTTGACCAGCCCATCAGCACCCTAACTAACCCCTAGCAAGGCCTGCCATCCATCATCATGCTAACTACACCCTAGCTAGGCCTGGCACCCATCATCACACTAACTAAATCCTAGCTACACCTGGCACCCATTATCACCCTAACTAAACCCTAGCTAGGCCTGGCAACCATCTACAATCACTCTAAATCATAACTAGGCCTGGCCTAATCCTAAAATAACCCAAACCAAACCCTAGCACTGGCACTCATCTGGCACCTATCATCAACCTAACTAAAGCCTAGCTCTATAATCACCCTAATTTCTAGCTAGCCCTGGCAACCATTTACAACAACCCTAAACCTAGCTACCACTGGCACCCATCAACAATCCCAATGCACCCTAGCTAGACCTGGCCTAACCCTAACCCTAACCTGCCCATCAGCACCCTAACTAACCACTAGCTAGACCTGGCACCCATCATTACCCTAACTAAACCCTAGCTAGGCCTGGCACCCAACAGCACCCTAAAAAAACCCTAGCTACGCCTGGCACCCATTCACAATCACTCTAAACCATAGCTAGGCCTGGCCTAACCCTACAATAACCCCAACCAAACCCTAGCACTGGCACTCATCTGGCACCCATCATCACCCTAACTAAACCCTAGCTAGGCCTGCCATACATCTACAATCACCCTAATCTCTAGCTAGACCTGGCACCCATCTACAATCACCCTAAACCCTAGCCAGCCCTGGCACCCATCTACAATCACCCAAAACCTATCTACCACTGGCACCCATCTACAAATCCAATGAACCCTACCTAGCCCTACCCTAACCCTAAACCGCCTATCGTACCCTAACAAACCACTAGTTAGACCTGGTACCCATCATTACCCTAACTAAACCCTAGCTAGGCCTGGCACCCATCAGCACCCTAACTAAACCCTAGCTATGCCTAGCACCCATTATCACACTAACTAATCCCTAGCTAGGCCTGGCACCCATCTACAATCACTGTAAACCATAGCTGCCCGGCCGTAACCCTAACACTAACCCTAACTAAACTCTAGCCCTGGTACTCATCTAGCACTCATCATCACCCTAATTAAACCCTAGGTAGGCCTGCCACCCACCTACACTCACCCTAATGGCTAGCTAGCCCTAGCACCCACCTACTATCACTCTAAATCCTAGCCAGCCCTGGCACCCAAGTACAACCACCCTAAACCCAGCTAACCCTGGCAACCATCTACAATCACCCTAAATCTAGCTAGCCCTGAGACTAATCTACAATCCCTCCGAACCCCAGTTAGACCTGGCCTAACCCTAACTCTAACCTTCCCATCAGCACCCTAACTAAACCCTAGCTAGGCCTGGCACCTATCACACCATAACTAAACCCTAGCTAGGCCTGGCACACATCAGCACTCTAACTAAACCCTAGCTATGCCTGGCACCCATCAGCACCATAATTAACTCTAGCTCAGGCTGGCACCCATCTACAAGCACTCTAAACCATAGCTTTCCCTGGGCTAACCTTAATGCTAACCCTAATTACCTGTAGCACTGGCACCCATCTGGCACCCATCATCACCCTAACTAAACCCTAGCTAGGCCTACCACCCATTTATAATCACCCTAAACCCTAGCTATGCCTGGCACCCACCTACAATCACCCCAACCTAGCTAACCCTGGCACCCATCTACAATCCCTGTGAACTCTAGCTAGCCCTGGCACAACCCTAAGCATAACCCAAACCCATCACCACCCTAACTACCCCTCGCTAGGCCAGGCATCCATCATCACCCTAACTAAACCCTAGCTAGGCCTGCAACCATCTACAAGCACCCTAAACCGTAGCTAGCCCTGGCCTAACACTAACCTGAACCCTAACTGAACCCTAGTCCTGGCACACATCTGGTAGCATCATCACCCTAACTAAACCCTAGCTAGGCCTGCCACCCATCTACAATCACCCTAAACCCTAACTATGCCTGTCACCCATCTACAATCACCTATACCCTAGCTAGCCCTGGAATCCATCTACAATCACCTTAAACCTAGCTAATCCTGGCACCCATCTACAATCCCCATGAGCCCAAACTAAGCCTTGCCTAACCCAAACCCTAACCAACCCATCAGCACGCTAAATAACCCTTGCTAGGCCTGGCACCCATCATCATCCTCACTAAACCCTACCTGGGCCTGGCACCCATCAGCACCCTAACTAAACCCTAGCTAGGCCTGGCACCCATCATCACCGTAACTAAACCCTAGCTATGCCTGGCTTCCATAATCACCCTAACTAAACTCTAGATAGACCTGGCACCCATCTACAATCACTAAACCATAGCTAGCCCTGGCCTAACCGTAGCGCTAACTTTAACTAAACCCTAGCCCTGGCACTCATCTGGCACCAATTATCACCCTAACTTAACCCTAGCTAGGCCTGCCACCCATCTACAATCACCCTAATCTCTAGCTGGCCCTGGCACCCATCTACAAATACACTGATTCCAGTTAGCCCTGGCACCCATCTACAATCACCCTAAACTTAGCTACCCCGGCACTCATCTATAATATCCCTGAACACTAGCAAGCCCTGTCCTAACCCTAAACCTAACCCACCCACCAGCACCCTAATTAACCTCTAGCTAAGCCTGGCACCCATCATCGCCCTAACTACACCCTGGCTAGGCCTGGCACCCATCAGTACCCTAACGAAATCCTAGGTAGGCCTGGCAGCCATAAGCACCCTAACTAAACCCTAGCTTGGCCTGCCACCCATCTACACTTGCCCTAATCTCTAGCTAGCCTTGGCACCTATCTACAATCACCCTAAACCCTAGCCAGCCCTGGCACCCATCTACAATCACACTAAACTTAGTTAGCCCTGGCACCCATCTACAATCCCCATGAACGCTAGCCAGCCCTGGCCTAACCCTAACCCTAACCCACCCATCAGCACCCTAACTAACCCTAGGTAGGCCTGGCACCCCTGAGCACTCTAACCCCTAGCTAGGCCTGGCACCCATCAACACTATAACTAAACCCTAGCTATGCCTGGCACCCATTATCACCCTAACTAAACCCTAACTAGGCCTGGCACTCATCTACAATCACTCTAAACCATAGCTAGACCTCGGCTAACCCAACACTAACCCTAACTAAACCCTAGTCCTGGCACTCATCTGGCACCCATCATCACCCTAATTAAACCCTAGCTAGGCCTGCCACCCATCTACACTCACCCTAATCTCTAGCTAGCCCTGGCACCCATCTATAATCACCCTAAACCCTTTCCAGCCCTGGCACCCATCTACAATCCTAATGCCTAGCTAGACCTGGCCTAACCCTAACCCTAACCCGCCCATCAGCACCATATCTAACTAACACCTGTACCTAGACCTGGCACCCATCATTACCCTAACAAAACCCTAGCTATGCCTGGCACTCTTCAGCACCATAACTAACCCCTAGCAAGGCCTGGCACCCATTATCAAGCTAACTAAACCCTAGCTAGGCCTAGAACACATCTACAAGCACCCTAACCGTAGCGAGCCCTGGCCTAACCCTTATGCTTACCCTAACTAATCCCTTGCCTGGCACTCACCTGGCACCAATCATCACCATAACTATAACCTAGCTGGGCCTGCCACTCATCTACAATCACCCTAAACCCTTGCTATGTCTATCACCCATCTACAATCACCCTAAACCCTACCTAGGCCTGTCACCCATCTATAATCACCCTGAACATAGCTGCCCCAGGTACCCATCTAAAATCTCCATGAACCCTAGCTATCCCTGGCCTAACCCTAACCCGAACCTGCCCATCAGCACCCTAACTAACTCTAGCTAGGCGTGGAACCCCTCATCACCCTAACCACAACCTACCTAGGCCTGGCAACCATAAGAACCCTAACTAAACCCTAGCTAGGCCTGGCACCCACCAGCAAACTAACTAAACCCTAGCTCAACCCTGGAACCCATCAGCACCCTAACTAACCCCTACCAAGGCCTTGCACCCATCATCATGCTAACTAAACCCTAGCTACACCTGGCACCAATTTGCACCCTAACCAAACCCTAGGTAGGCCTGGCACCCATTATCACCCTAACTAAATCTTAGCTATTCCTGGCACCCATTATCACCGTAACTAAACCCTACCTAGGCTTGGCACCCATCCACAATCACTCTAAACCATAGTTAGGCCTGGCCTAACCCTAATGTTAACCCTAACTAAACCCTAGCCCTGGCACTCATCTGGCATCCATCATCACCCTAACTAAACCCTAGCTAAGCCTGCCACCCATTTACACTCACCCTAATCCCCAGCTATCCCTGGCAGCCATCTACAATCACAGGAAACCCAGGTATCCCTGGCACACATATACAATCACAGCAAACCTAGCTAGCTCTGGCACCCACCTATAATATCTCTGAACCCTAGCTAGAACTAGCCTAACCCTAAACCTAACCTGTCCATCAACACCCTAACTAACCCCTAGATAGGCCTCGCAGCCATCAGCACCCTAACTAATCCCTAGCTAGGCCTGGCACCCATCATCACCCTAACTAAACCCTAGCTCAGCCTGGCAACCACCAGTACCCTAACTAACTCATAGTTAGGGCTGGCACCTATCATCACAATAACTAAACCCTAGCTAGGCCTGGCACCCATCATCACCCTACCTAAGCCCTAACTAGACCTGGGACCAATCTACAATCACTCTAAACCGTAGCTATTATTGTTGTTAGGTACTATTGAGTCGGTATCTGATTCATAGCGACCCTCATAGGGTTTTCAGTGGCTGTCTCGGGATTGCCATGGGAGTGTATTGCCAGATCCTTCTCCCATTTTTGCGGTGCTGGGAATTGAACTCGGGACCTCAGAGACTGCAGCACAGCGCTCTACCAACTGAGCTAAATCCCAGCCCAAACCGTAGCTAGCCATGGCCTAAGCCTAACCTTAACCCTAACTAAACCCTAGACCTGGCACTCACCTGGTACCCATCATTACCCTAATAAACCCTACCAAGGGCTGCCACCCATCCACCCCCACTCTAATCTCTAGCTACCCCGGGCACCCATCTAAAATCTCCCTAAATCTAGCTAGACCTGGCACCAGTCTTCAATCCCCATGAACCCTAGCTAGTGGTGATCTAACCATAACCTGAAATTGCACATCAGCACCCTAACTAACCCCTAGCTACACCTGGACCTCATCATTACCCTAACTAAACCCTAGGTAGGCCTGGCACCCCTCAGCACCCTAAATGAACCCTAACAAGGCCTGGCACCCATCTACAATCACCCTAAACCCTAGCTATGCCTGGCACCCATCTACAATCACCTTAAACCCTAACTAGCTCTGGAACCCATCTACAATCACCCTAAACCTAGACAGCCCTGGCACCCATCTACAATCCCCGTGAATCCTAGCAAGCCCTAGCCTAACCCTGACCCTAACCTGCCCATCAGCACCGTAACTAATCCCTAGATAGGCCTGGCACCCATCAGCACCGTAACCCTAGCTGGGCCTGGCAACCATCTACACTCTACCTAACCCCTAGATAGGCCTGGAAACCATCACCACCCTAATTAAACACTAACTAGGCCTGGCATGCATCATCACCCTACTAAACACAGGCTAGAACTGCCACCCATGTATAATCACCCTAAACTCTAGCTATGCCTGGAACCCATCCACAATCACCTATTCCCCCGCTAGCACTGGCACCCATCTACAATCCCCATGAACCCTAGGTAGCCCTGGCCTAACCCTAACCCTAAGCCGCCCATAAGCACCATAACTAGCCTCTACATAGGCCTTCCACACATCAGCACCATAAATGAACCCTAGCTAGGCCTGCCACCCTTCTACAAGCACTCTAAACCATAGCTAGTCCCGGCCTAACCCTAATGCTAACCCTAACTAAATCCGAGTCCTGGCACCTATCTGGCACCCATCATCACCATAACTAAATCCTACCTAGGCCTGGCACCCATCAGCACCCTAACTAACACCTAGCTAGGCCTGGCACACACCACCACTCTAACTAACCCCTAGCAGGGACTGGCAACCATCAGCACCCTAACTAAGCCCAGGGTAGGCCTGGCACACATCATCACCCTAACTAAACCCTAGCTAGGCCTGGCACCCATCTACAAGCACCCTAAAATGCAGCTATCCCTGACCTAACCCTAATGCTAATCTAAAATAAACCCTAGCCCTGGAACTGATCAGGCAACCATCATCACCCTAAGTAAACACTAGCTAGGCCTGCCACCCATCTACAATCACCCTACACCCTAGGCACACCGGCACCCATGTTACAATCACAAAAAAACCAGCTAGCCCTGGAAACCATCAACAAATCACCCTAAACCTAGGTAGGCCTGGCACCCATCTACAATCCCCATGAACCCTAGGTAGTGGTGGCATGACGTTAACCCTAACCTGCCTATCAGCATCCTAACTACCCTAGGAGGCCTGACATCCATGAGCACGCTAACTAACCCCTACCTAGGACTGGCACCCATAATCATGCTAAATAAACCCTAGCTAGGTCTGGCAACCATCACCACCCTAACTAAACCCTAGCTATGCCTGGCACCCATCACCAACCTAACTAAACCCTACATAGGCCTGGCATCCATCTACAAGCACCCAAAACCGTAGATAGCCCTGGCGTAACCCTAACACTAACCCTAAATATACCCCAGCCCAGGCACCCATTATCACCCTAAATAAACACTACAGAGGCCTGCTTCCCAACTACAATGACCCTAAACTCTAGCTATGCCTGCCAAACAGCTACCCTCACCTATACACTAGCTAGCCCTGGCACCCATGTATAATCACCCTAAACCTAGCTAACCCTGCCACCCATGTACAATCAGCATGAACCCTAGTAGCCTTGGCACCCATTTCAATCCCCGTGAACCCTAGCTAGCCTTGGCCTAACCCTAAACCTAACCTGCCAATCAGCACTGTAATTAACCACTAGCTAGGCCTCCCATACATCAGCACCCTAACTAAACCCTACATAGGCCTATCACCCTTCTACAAGCACTCTAAACCTTAGCTAGCCCCGGCCTAAGCCTAACGCTAACCCTAACTAAACCCAAGCCCTGGTTTCTGTCTGGCACCCATCATCACCCTAACTAAATCCTAGCTAGACCTGGAACCCTTCTACAAGCACTCTAAACCAGAGCTTGTTGTTGTTGTTAGGTGCCGTCGAGTCGGTATCCGACTCATAGCAACCCTCTGTACAACAGCAGAAACACGATTGACAGTGCTTCTCTGCTATTCATAGGGTTTTCAATGGCAGATTGATTTTTGGGAGGGCATTGCCAAGTCCTTCTCCTAAGCCTACAGCTTCTGGTGTTCCCAGGTGTTCTCCCATCCAGGTACTAACCAGGCCCAACCCTGCTTAGCTTTGGAGATCTGATGGGATCAGATGCCACAGGGCTATAGCTGCAGGCAAACCAGAGCTAGACCCAGCCTAAGCCTAAAGCTAACCCTAACTAAACCATAGCTCTGGCATCCATCTAGCACCCATCATCACCCTAAATAAAACCTTGCTAGGCCTGCCACCCATTTATAATCACCCTAAACTCTAGCTAGCCCTGGCACCTAACTAAAATCACCATACACCATAGACAGCCCTGGCATCCATGTACAATGACACTAAACCCTGCTAGCCCTGGCACCCATCTACAATCACCCTAAACCAAGCTAACCCTGGCACCCATCTAAAATCCCCGTGAACCCTAGCTAGCCTTGGCCTAACCCTAACCCTAGCCAGCCCATCAGCACCCTAACTAATCCCTAGCTGGGCCTGGCACCCATCAGCACCCTCACTAAACCCCAGCTTGGCCTGGTAGCCATCAGCACCCTAACTAAACCCTAAACAGGCCTCACACCCATCATCACCACAACTAAACATTAACAAGGCTTGGAACCCATCAGGACCATAACTAACCCCTTGCTAGGCCTGGCAACCATCATCACCCTAACTAAACCCTAGCTAGGCCTGACACCCATCTACAAGCACCTTACACCATAGCTAGCCCTGATCTAACCCTAATGTGAACCTTAAATAAACGCTAGCCCAGGCACCCATCTGGCACCCATCATTACCTTAACTACGCACTGGCTAGGCCTGCCACTTATCCAAAATCACCCTAAACTCTAGCTATGCCTGGCTCCCATCTTCAGTCACCTATACCTTAGCTAGCTCTGGCACCCATGTACAATCCCCGTGAACACTAGCTATCCCTGCCCTAACCCTAACCCTAACCCTCCCATTAGCAACCTAACTAAACCCTAGCTAGGCCTCACACCCATCACCACCATAACTAAACCATAACTAGGCCTAGCACCTATCATCACCCTAACTAAACCCTAGGTAGGCCTGGCACCCATCTTCAAGCACTCTAAATCATAGCTAGCCCTAGTCTAACCCTGACACTAAGCCTAACTAAACCCTAGCCCTGGCAACCAACTGGCATGCATCATCACCCTACCTAAACACTGGCTAGGCCTGCCACCCATCTACAATCACCCTAAACTGTAGACAGCCCTTGCACCCATCTACAATCACCCTAAACCTAGCTAGCCCTTGCACACATCTATAATAGCCGTGAACCCTAGCTAGCCCTCGCTTAACCCTCACCCTAACACACTCATGAGGACCCTAAATAACCCCTAGATAGGCCTGTCACCCATCTCCAACCTAACTAAACCCTAGCTAGTCCTGGCACCCATCTCTACCCTAACTTAACCCTATCTAGGCCTCAAACCCATTGTCGCCATAACTAAACCATAGCTAGGCCTAGCACCCATCATCACCCAATCTAAACCCTACCTAGGTTTGGTACCCATCTACAAGCACTCTAAGCCATAGCTAGAGCTGGTCTAACCCTAATTCTAACCCTAACTAAACCCTAACCCTGGCACCCATTTGGCACCCATCACCACCCTAACTAAACACTAGCTGGCTTGCCACCTGTCTATAATCACACTAAATCTAGCTAACTCTGGCACCCATCTACAATCACCCTAAACCTAGATAGCCCTGGCACCCATGTACAATCACAATAAACCCAGCTAGCCCTGGCACCCATCTACAATCAACCTAAACCTAACTAGCCCTGGCAAACATATACAATCCCCATTAACCCTAGCTAGCCCTGGCCTAACCCTAACACACCCATCAGCACCCTAACTAGCCCCTAGCTAGGCCTGGCACACATCAGCCCCTAAATAAACCCTAGCTAGGCTTGGCATCAATCAGCACCCTGACTAAACCCTGGCTAAGCCTGGCACCAATCAGCATCCTAACTACACCCTAGCTAGGCCTGGCACCCATCAGCACCATAACAAAAACCCTAGCTAGGCCGGGCACCCATCTACAAGCATTCTAAACCATACCTAGCCCTGTCCTAACCCTAATGCTAACCCGCACTTCAGCACCATAACTAACCCATAGCTAGGCCTGGCACCCATGTGCCCCCTAAATAACCCTAGCTAGGCCTCACACCCATCATCACCATAACTAAACCTGACCAAGTCCTGGCACCCATCAGCACCCTAACTAACCCCTAGGTAGGTCTGGCATGCATCCTGAGGCTAACTAAACCCCAGCTAGGCCTGGCAACCAT
>VMDO01039593.1:0-12574 GCA_007922755.1 Pedetes capensis
AGAGCAGAGTCCAGATTATAATTTTAAGCCAACAAGGGAAATCATAGTTTATCATACAATATTAATTATTTTATGCAATCAGAATGCACTCAGATACTATTCACCAAAGATTATTCGCTATTTTCCAAAATAACCAGTTTCAACATGAAACTTTACCACTTCTTCTCTGTTCCTTCTCTGCATGTTCCTCTGCACTAATGCAGACTTAATGCTTGGTTATTCACTCTAATGCAGGGTAATATGTATATGAGTAATCCAAAGCAGTATGTAATTCAGAAGTTATTTTAGTTGTCTTTGGACTACACTATGATTTTTCAGGCAATACTGTGAAGATATTAACCTTCCTAAATGTTTTAGTCTAATATTTATAACATTCTAGCTTTATTGGGGATCCTACTAGAATTCTGGAAGGCAACATGACATAATTATAAACATTTAGGCCCTTGAATCCTAAGTATTTCTGGAGGTAGCTAGGCTAAAATTTAGCTCAATGACTTTCAAGTTTTGAGGTAATTTAGTCTCAAGAAAACTTGGCATACACACCATGAGAAAAGGATATTGTATTTATGTCAGAGGTTATGTTACAGTTAGGGCATATTTCTATTTAAGTGTTAAAATGAGAACAGTACTTGCCAGAATATATTATTATCAGCATTAGTTGAGTTATTACATATTAAGTCTCTAGCTCTGCACCTAGAAAATTTTAAGCACTCAGTAAATGTTAGTAAAAGCAAGAGTAAAAACTATAATAGTGAGCAGGGTACCATATATTGTATTAAATTTAATTATGCAAGTATAATAGAGGCATGCATGTTGGAGATGGCTGCACTGCTTGCAGTATTGCATGATAACAAATTTTGTTTTCTTTTTAAATTTAGTGCTAGGGATCAAAATCAGCACCTTGCATATAGTAGGCAAATACTCTACCTGTGGACTACACTCTCAGCCCTCATTTTAAGTGTTGCTTTGTTATCTTCTTTACTTAGTCATCTTGTAATGTTTAAAATGAAGATCTTCTTATTCTGAACCTCTTGATAATAAAAAGATTCCAGAGACCATTTGCTGATTTTAGTCATTCAAACATATCTGGACATAATTAAAGGAGCATATTGCTCTTTATTTGTTGTACAACAATGTAGAGCCATAGACTTGCGATGGTAGATGAAGTACCTAGGCCTACCCCAGCCTCAGAGAGATCCTTTTGGAATAGACAACCATTTTACTTACAACATTTTTGTAGATTTCTGGTTCATTCTGAGCACACTAAATATATATTTGGACAGGTAGGTGCTTGGATTGCTCTCTAGTGTTGAAAGGGTGACAACACACTGACAGCACACTTGGTGACAACCCTATACATTGTTGCCATCTAATGCTGAATTAATGGAAGTGATTACAGGTTCAGAGAAAATGTCTGCTCATAATTGCTTATAATTTCAGAACAGGCAAGCATAAATAAGGAAATATTAGGAAGACTGAACAAAATATCTACTCCTCCAATGCTCATATGATGTTGCATACCAACAAGTTTCAAGAGTCTTCAAGAAATCATTATTTAACCTAAAAATCTGTTAAAAATATGTTGACAGAAATTGATCAGTTAGTAGTCAGTAGGGGAAACCTCTCAGGTGGTAAAATTAAAATAGGCGGGTTTTGTTGTTTTTTTTGTTTGTTTTAGAAAATTCAATGAGCTTCAGGGAAACAGAAATGATTCAATACACTAACAGAGGAAGTTAATAAAGAGATGGAAGCTATTTTAAAAATCCTTGAGCTTAAAAGTACACTCAGTTAAATAAAAAATAATAACTGGAGGCATCAATAACGGAAAGACTAAGCAAAAGTAAGATTCAGGTGCTTACATAAAGGCTATTTGAAAATACATAGTCAGAGGACAAAAATACAAAAAAATGAACAAGAACGCAGGAAGCTTATGGAAACCTTACGGCAGTATTAAAATAGCATTTTTACAGTATTTGAGTTATTGGGGTTGAGGAGAGACTTGATAATGATGAAGTGAAAAGTTTATTAAAAAATAATGAAGCAAATCTTTCTAACCCACACAAGGATACAAATATCTAGTTGAAGGAAGGTAAATAGTGACTACTCAAATTTAACTCAACAAAGTCTATCCATAGATATCTTACAGTGAATATTTAAAAAGTGAAAGATAAAGAGAAGATTCTCAAAACTACAAGAGAAAAAAAAAAACTTAATAGCATATATGCTGCTGTTGTTAGGTGCCATCGAGTTGGTATCGGAGTCATAGTGACCCTACGTGCAATTTCAACAGCAGATTGATTTTTGGGAGCGGGTTGCCGAGACCTTCTCCCAAACCTATAGTATCTGGTGTTCCCAGGCAGTCTCCTTTGCAAGTACTAACCAGGCCCAGCCCTGCTTAGCTTCTGAGATCTGACGGGATCGGATACCACAGTGCTAGGGTTGTGGGCAGTAGCATAATACGTGTCTCTATTCACCTGATAGTAGACTTTTAAGGAGAAACATTGCAAGTCAGGAAAGAATGGCATGAAAGTTTTCACAATACTGAAGGAAAAATAACCCACTAAGAATACTGTGTTCAGCAAAGCTATACTTTGGAAAAGACCAAGAGATAAAAACATTCCCAAAGAAGCTGAAATAATACCATATATCTGTGCCAGACTTCATATGGAATAAATACCACAAAGAGCTCTTTAAACTAAAAGAAACAGATGCTGTTGTGTATGGAGAAGACATGGGAAGATACAAAACTCATTGATATGAGTTTTTATATAGAAAAATTCATAATATTAATATTATAAACCACTCATGTCCTTAGTATGAAAACTGAAAAGTGAAACACAAATAATAGTTATATCATTATGTTAAGAGCTAGAAAATATAGAAAGATTTAAAAGAATTTCAAAATTCTAAATGTGAGGAGAAATGAAGTACAATCATAGTTTTCTCATTAGTATTTTTCTTTGAAGTTTTTAGGTTTCTTTTCTTTTCTATATGACCATATTAAGTTGTTATTATCTCAAAATAGCCTGTTAAATTCCAAAGACATTTTGTAAATCTCATAGTAGCTACAAAGCAAAACTATGTAATACACAAATCAAAAGTTAATAAGAAAAAATTACTGTAACAGATCATTTAATCACCAAGGAATATTGTAAAAGAGTATGAAAGCAGTAATGAAATATAATAATGTAGAAAATAAATAGCAAAGTAGTTGCTGTAAGACCTCATGTTTTAATAATTATCTTGAAGATAATTGGATTAAATTTTCTAATTAAAGGACCTAGAATGAGTGAATGGATAAAAAATCTTAATTTATGTTGCTTATAAGAAACTCACTTGACATCTAAGTGGACACATAGCTTTTAAGTAAAAAAAAAGAAAAACAGGAATAAGCTACTCCATGTAAATGGAAGTAAAAGAAAGCAAGAATAGTCACATCATCAAAAGCAGTAAAAGGAGTCTATTCATCAGGAGGAAATAATATTAAATATATGCACCCCATATCATAGCACACAAATACACAAAGTAAATATTAATAGACATAAAGGGAGAGGCAGACTTTAAGACAATAATAGTAGGAAACTTTACACTCCCACTTTCAACAATGGAAAAATTATTCATGCAAGATATCAAGAAAGAAACATAGGAGTTAAATTACACCCTAAACCAATGGACCTAACAGACATCTGCAAAGCAACCCATGCAATTGCAGAATACATTTTCTTTTCTCTAGGACAAAGAACAATTTTCAGGATAGATTGCATAATAGACCATAAAATAAACTTCATAAACTTTTAAAACCTGAAATCCTATTGAATATCTTTTCCATTAAAAATGCAATAATACTATTAGGGGCCGTCGAGTTGAGTCTGACTCATAGCGACCCTCACAGAGTTTTCAATGGCTGTTTCGGGATTGCTTTGGGAGTCGGTTGCCACATCCTTCTCCCATTTTCCGGTGCTGGGAATTGAACTCGGGACCTCAGAGACCACAGAGCAGCCCTCTACCAACTAAGCTAAATCCCAGCCTACAATAATACTAGAAATCAATAATAAGAAAAATTTAGAAAACTATATAAATTGGTCAAAGTCAAATAAGCTACTTTTGTGGAACCAATAGATCAGTGAAGAAATCAAGAATGAACTAAAAATTATCTTGAAAGAAATGAAAATGGAGATACCCATACCAAAACTTATGAAATATAGTGAAAGCAATACTAAGAAGGATGTTTATAGTGCTCAGTATTTCGAACAAATGATCAGAAAGTCCTCAAATCCACAAATTATCTCTGAATCTCTAGACACTAGAAAAAGGAGAAGAAACCAAATACCAAATTTTTAGAATAAAAGAAACAATAAATATCAGAGTAAAAGTAAACTAGTTACAAAATACAAAATATCAATAAAACAAAGAGCTGCTCATTTGAAAACTTAAATAAGCCTTTATCCTGACTAGAAGAGACGGGGGAAGACTTAAATAAGTAAAATCACACATGAAAAGAGACATTTCTACTGATAACATAGGAATACAAAGGATCATTAGATATTATCAACTATACACTAACACATTTGATAACAAAAAACGGAAAAATTCATAGACACATAGGCCTTATATACATTGAACAATAAAGAAATAAAAAACCTGAATAGATCAATACTAAGTAATGAAATTGAATTAGTCATAAAACATCTCACATCAAAGAAAAGCCCAGGACCAGATGGCTTCAATGCCAAGCTCTATCAAACTTTTAAATAAGATATTGTATCAACTATGATTTAATTACTCAAAAAATAGAAGATGAAATCATTTTCATAAACACATTCTATAAAACCAGTATTATTCTGATTACAAAGCCAGGTGAGATAACAAAAAATATTTAAAACTGCAGGCCAATATCCCTACTGAGCATATATGCAAAAAACCACAACAAATGTTATCAAACAGTCAAAAAACACACTGAAAACATTACTCATCATGATCAAAGGGGATTCATTCTAGGAAAGAAAAGATGATTCAAAATATACACATTAATAAATTATACATACCACATCAACAAAAAGAAGACAAGAATTACATGATTTTAATAGTATCATAGAAAGTAGTAGATAAAATTTAACATCCCTTCATGATAAAAACATTGAATAAATAAGATATAGAAGGAATTCACCTTAATATAATACAGGTCATTTATAATAAATCAACAGCTAACATTGTGCTCCATGGGGAAAATTTTAAAGCTTTCTCTCTAAGATCTAAAACAAGACAGGAACCCATTTTTACCATTTTTATTTCATATATACTGGAAATCCTAGCCATAGTAATCAGGCATGAGAATAAACACAGGCATCAAAATTGGAAGAGCTGAAGTCAGTTTGTCACTATTTATGAATGACATGATCTTACATATAGAAAATAAGGACTCCAGGAAAAATAAATTTTACAGCTAGCAAAAAATATTCAGCAATGCTGCACAATAAAAAAATGAATATACATAAATCAATAGCATTGTTTTATGCCAATAGTGAATTATCTAAAAGGGAAATCTTGGAAGCAATCCGATTTACAACAGATACAAAGAGTAAAATGCATAGAAATAAACTTAACCAAAATAGTAAAATCTCTGTACAATGAAAGTTGTACAATATCAATTGACCAAAGGAAAGATGACACAGAATAATAGAAAAATATTCAATATTCATGAATTAAAAGAATTATTATTAAAATGTCCATAAAACTCAAAGCAGTCTATAGATTCAATACAACATGTATTAAAATGTCAATGACATTCTTCACTTGATCTTAATCAAAAGTCTTAGAAGTGATATCACTGATGTTCTTTGACAGCATAGGATAAACCAGTCCTAAAAAACGCAATCTCCTGGAGCTGCACCACTGTGGCATCTGATCTCAGAAGCTAAGCAGGGTCGGGCCTGATTAATACTTGCATGGGAGACCACCTGGGAACACCAGGTGCTGTAGGTTTGGGAGAAGGACTCGGCAACCCACTTGCAAAAAATCTGCCATTGAAAACTCTATGAATAGCAGAGAAGCAGTAACAATACTCTTTAGCCTGTTGTACGTGGGGTTGGATACTGACTGCACAGCACCTAACAACAACAAAAAATCAATCAGCCATTAAAACCTCTATGAGGGTTGCTATGAGTTGGACCCAACTCAATGATACCTAACAACAACAACAACAACAAAAACAGCAAATATTAATATAGAAACTTAAAAACTAATAAATAATGAACGGCATATTGAGCAAAAAGAGCAAAGCAGAAAAGACTATACTAAATAGCTTCAAAATACACCATAAGGCCAAAGTATTCAAAACAACATGATATTGATATAAATACAGACACATAGGTCATTGGAACAGGAAGGGGATCCTAGAAGTAAACCTACACATCTAGAGTGAACTGATTTTTGACAAAAATGCTAAGAACATGTATTGGAGAATGGACAGGCTTTTCTTTAAATTGTGCCAGGAGAACTGATTATCCACACACAGAAAAATATATGTAAGTCCCTGTTTGTACCCAATCACAAAGGTTAACTGAAATCATATTAAAGCCTTAAATGTAACAATGAAACTATAGAATTACTAGAAAAAAAAGGAGAAATTCCTTAATGTTTGGGATAGGACACAGATTTTTTAAAGATTCAAAAACAAAACAAAAATAGATGAGTGGGTTTACATCAAACTAAAAAGCTCCTGAGTAGTAAAGGAAAAATTGACAGAGTAAAATGTCAAAAGTTTGAGGAGATGGAAATATTTACCCTGATTTAAAGATTGTGCAATGTATACACATGTTAATACTAGGCAATATATCACATTCATGTGTACATTTTTTATATTATTATGTATCAATTAAGTATAAATTACATTTAAATTAAGAAAATTGGGCTGAGGATATAGCTCAATGGTAGAGTGCTTGCCTAGTATGTATAAGGCCCTGGGTTCAATCCATAGTATCACAGAAAAAAAATTGTAATTAAAAAAATAGTTTTTATAGTGCCCAGTTAGAATGTTTTACCATAATAGTATATTCTTTTATTAGTGAACTTTGTGTTACTACAATGCAATACTGAAGTAGATAACTTTATTAAACAAAGTTTTATTTTGCTCATATTGTGAAAGTTCAAGGGCATGATCCTCACCTTGGTTCAGTTCTGCTGAGGAGCTGTGACTACTTCATTGTCAGTGTATGGAAATGTAACTAATTTTTGTATGTTGATTTTGTATCCTGAAATTTTACCAGATTTGTTTATTAGTTCTGGTAGTCTTCATGTGCAGCATTTAATAATTTCTACACAGAAGATCAGCTCATCTGTAAACATACAAAATATTACTTCTCTCTCTCTCTCTCTCTTTCTTTCTTTTTTCTTTTCTTTTCTTTTTTCTTTTTTTTTTTTTTTTTTAAACAGGCTGCCTCTCTTGCCTGGAACTTGCAGTCTTTGTACCTCTGGCTCCCAAGTCACTGAGATTAGTGGTGTGCCCCACCACACCACCACACATTGCTTGATGTGGATGCTATACAGTTATATTTCTTGTCAAATTGTTCTGATGAGGGCTTTAGTAATGTGTTGGATAAAAGAAATGAGAAGCAGAATGCTTTCTTTCTCAAGATTAGAGAAAAAAATTTTATTTTTTACTCTTAAGTATAATATTAAGTGGGTCTTTCATGTATGGCTCTTGTTATGTTGAGATAATTTCCTTTTATTTATAGCTCTCTCTTTTTTAGAGTTTTTAATAATGAACTTCCTAAATGTTATTTCTCTATTCATTGAGATAAGTATGTAATTTTTATCTTTTGTTTTTTACTGTGATGTATCATGTAAATGGATTTATCATATATGTAGCCATACTTCATAACGGGGTAAAATCCATTGATCATGGTTTGTGATCCTTTCACTGAGCTGTTGAATTTGGGTTGTCAATATGTTATTGATCATCAATGATATTGATTATGTTCATCAATGATAATGGTCCATCGTTTCTTTTGTTAGACTGTCTTTGCTTGGCTTTGGTACCATTGTAATGCTGGCCTTGTAAGTTTTTAAGTGTTCTCATTTCCTCAATTATTTTAGAAAAGTTTCAGAAAAGTTGTTTTAAAGTCTTTGCATGTCGTAAAATTTGCCAGTGAAGAAATCTGTACACAGGGTATTCTTCGTTAGACATTTTGTATTATTATTTCAATCTCTTTTAATTTCAAGGATGTATTCAGATTTTCTCTTTCATCATGATTCAGTCCTGGCTGGTTGTATCTTTCTAAAAATTTATCTATTTCCTCTAGATTATCCAATTTATTTTCATGTAATCATTAGTAATAATTTTTATGACCCTTTATATTCTGTGGCATCAGGTGAAAGGTCTTCTCTTTAGTTGATACATTTATTTGAGTATTACACTTTCACAATTAGTCTTGCTAAGATTTTTTTTTGAGAGTAAAACTTAATTTCATTAATTTTTTATAGTACTAGGGGATTTGAACCCAGGGCCTCACACATGCTAGGCAAGTATTCTACCACTGTGCTGCCTTCCCAGCTCATTGTTTAAGTTTTTACTGTGAGGCAAGGTCTCAGTTGTACAGGCTGCCTCTGGCCTTGAAATCTTAATCCACCAGGCTCAGCCTCCTCAGTTTCTGGGATTACAGTTGTGTTCCATGGTGCCAGACAATATCATTCATTTTTTCTATACTTTCTCTGTTATATTTGTCATTTATTTCTGTCCTACTATGTTCCTGGATTTTATAAGTTTTGATATATTTTGTTTTTGCTGAAGATACTAATGAATGTTGTGTTAATTTCCACATACTTATGAATTTTTAAGATTTCCTTTTGTTCTTGGCTTCAAGTTTTATTCTATTGTGATCCAAAGATGTTTAGTATGACCTCAATATTACAAAACCTGTTTAGATTTGTTTTGTCACTAAAGAAAGAATTGAAAAAGATATTAGAGGATTGCCACAGTCCTATAACCACAGCCTAGGATCCAGGGTTTCCCGAGGGCGGGTGAGGAGTCAGCGGTGGTGGGTAACAGAAACACAGCATCTGGGAGGCAATGTGGATCTGTTCCGTTTATTGTTTGGATAGCTCATTTTTTGTACAGTCTTCTTAGGCTTAGGTCATGCAAGTAGTAAGAATACATGCAGTTTTACACACATCTGGTAGTCATAATAGAAGTGGAGGGTCAGGCTGACCAGAACAGCAGCCTTTACTCTTTTTCTCTAGCTGAGAACCAAGGTCTGCCTTTAGATAGATAAGCACATCTCTGTGTTAAAATTGTCAAGGAGGCTTTTGTACTGTGGGAACAGGCCTGTGTATTCTTTTGGTTGTTCTATATTTTCTTTGTAAACCTGAGCTATCATAGGTGGGGCCACTTTATTCCATTTAGAGGCTAACAACTCAGCCTGATGCAGCTGAAGTATAAATTACTTAACACTTGAGTTCCAGGGTGAAAATTGTTGATCAGCTTTAACTAGAATAGTATCCATATATCTCTTATAATTGGTGGTCATTACTTCTAATTCATTTGTAAATTCCCTGAGTTGTGTCATTCTTTTAGCATTTGTTTCATTAGAGTTTAATACAATATTCCTAAACATGAAGTAATTATGTTCATAATAATTGAAAGCAGTAATCCTATTTCTAGAAAGCAAAAAGCACATATTCTTTTTCTCCATCCCCATCCATTTTCTGGAAGATGAGTTCCTTCAATCCTTCTTCCCCATATCTGGACCTTGTCAGACAATACGGTTAGAAATGGCTGTGGCAGAGGATGGAGAACTATCCCTTGGTCATGGATGTTATTGTTATTGGTGATAGGTGCCATTGAATTGGGTCCAACTCATAGTACAGCAGAATGAAACACTCCCTGATTCTCTGCCTGACACATGATCATATTTATGTTTAAGCCATTGGTCATGGATAGAAAGAACTAATATTGTGAAAATTGCTATATTACTAAAAGGAATCTACAGATTCAATACTAATCCTCATTAAAATTCCAATGATATACTTCACAAAAATAGGAAAAAAAATTGAAAATTCATGCAGAAACACCAAAGACCTCATATAGCCCAAACAATACTAAGCAGCGCAGGAGGCATCACACTACCTAACTTCTAACTATATTACAGGGCCATAGTAACAAAAATAGTTTGGTACTGGCACAAAGAAGACATGAAAACCAATGAAACAGAAGGCTCATATATACAACCATTCAGCTACAGCCACTTGATCTTCAACAAAGGTGCCAAAGGGACACATTGCAGAAAAGATGCTCTCATCAACAAATGGTGATGGGAAACTGTATAACCATGTGTTGTTAGGTTATGGTTAGGGGTGTGGAGTCAGGTACAATTCATAGCAACCCTATGTACAATAGAAAGAAATACAACCTGAAACTGCCATGCCTAGCACTATTGTCAGTTATTGTTATGTGCCCTTGAGTCCAACTCATAGTGACCCTAGATACAACAGGTGAAACACTATTATCAAAAATGATTCAGCAGAAAGGAAAAAGGAAATTATGTTATTTACAGCAAAATGGATGGAACAGAAGTCTAATATTTTAATCAAAATAATCCAGACTCAAAAAGAGAAATACCTTGTGTTTTCATTCATATGTGGGAGATCGCTCTACCTTAAAGGACATATATAATATGTTAATAGAATATATAAGATTTATATAATCATTATATAATTTATATAATATACAATATATTATATCAAATATATATTATATATAATATAATACATAATAACATAATTTATATAATTATTATTAAGTATATAATGTAATACATTATTAATATAATATGCTAATATATAATAATATAGTATAATAATATAAATTATATGTGTGTGGGATATATACATGAGGCTGGGGTTTATTTCAGTTGGTAGAGTGCTGCTCTGTACTCACTGAGGTCCCAGCACCTGAAAAAAAAAAAAAAATATATATATATATATATATATATATATATTGTTGTTGTTAGGTGCTGTGGCCTCAGTATCAGACTCATAGCGACCCTATGTACAACGGGGGAAACACTATTGTCAGTGCTTCTCTGCTATTTGTAGGATTTCCAATGGCAGATTGATTTTTGGGAGTGGGTTACCGGTCCCTGTCCCTAGCCTACAGCACCTGGTGTTCCCAGGCTGTCTCCCATCCAAGTACTAACCAGGCCCTACACTGCTTAGCTTCTGAGATCTGATGGGGTAGGATTTCACAGGGCTGTGGCTGCAGGCATACACACACACACACACACACACACAGACACACACAGAGGTATATATATATATATATATATATATATATATATATATATATATACACACATATAAGTATTCGCAATTGTATATATCTAAGATTGGAAAAATAGGAGGTCACCTGATGAAGGTGGAATGGACTAGTGTGATGGAGATAGGAAAATAAACAGGGAGAGTAACAGCAACGTGTGGGGGTAAAAATGCCTGCAGCTGTACCACTGTGGGATCGAACACTGTCAGACCTCAGAAGTTAAGCAGGGTCGAGCCTGGTTAGTACTTGGATGGGAGACCACCTGAGAACACTGGGTGCTGTAGGCTTGGGAGAAGGGCCAGGCAACCCACTTCCCAAAACACAACCAGCCACTGAAAACCCTATGAATAGCAGAGAAGCACTGAAAATAGTGTTTGGTCTGTTGTATTCAGGGTCTCTATGAGTCAGACACCGACTTGACAGCACCTAACTACAACAATGGGGGTAAAATGGGAGAGGAAAAAGTACAAAATACAGGTTCCAGTTCTATGAAAATCTCATAAAGAATCTCACTAGACTGTATGGAATTTGAAAAGTTGTACTATACCTCATTGTTGTTGTTGTTAGGTGCCGTCGAGTCTGTATTCGACTCATAGCGACCCTCATAGGGTTTTCCATGGCTGAGTGCTTCGGGATTGTCTTGGGAGTGGATTGCCAGGCCCTTCTCCCATTTTTGCGGTGCTGGGAATTGAACTCGGGGCCTCAGAGACTGCAGCGCAGTGCTCTACCCACTGAGCTAAATCCCAGCCCACTATACCTCATAGATATGTAAAATTATCTCTTCATGTTAGTAAAAAGATTGTAAAATGTTTAAGGAGATGAAAGCATCAACAGTCCTGACTTGATAGTCACAGGGTGCATATATGAACTGAATTATTACTCTGCACCCTAGAAATATGTTCCACCAAAATACTTAATAAAAATATTTGTTCTGTAAACTACTATATGAGACATAATAGAGAATATTTCATGCACATTTAAGAATAATGTATATTCTGCTGCTTTTGTGTCATGTATATATATGTTAGGTCTATTTTCTATGGTGTTTTTATATGACACATATATAATTTTAGGTCTATACAGTTGCTCAAATCCAGTATTTCTCTATGGACTTCTATCTGTCCTATCGATTATTGAAACTAGGGTATTGAAGTCTCCTAATATTGCAGTGTTGCTATTCATTCTTTCTTCACTTCTTCCAGTTTTCCTATATGCGTTTTGATATTTTGGAGATGTGTGTGTGTGTGTGTGTGTGTGTGTGTG
>VMDO01039594.1:0-12577 GCA_007922755.1 Pedetes capensis
CGACCCTGCTTAGCATCCGAGATCTGACGGGATCGGATGCCACAGGGCTACCGCTGCAGGCTACATAAACTAGGAAATCTAAGAGTCTTCAGAGTTTAGTCAAAATATTGGTGTTTGTTCTAGGTTTCACTTTGTGTTCACATGTTTGATCAAAATGAGAAGATTTCATTCCAAAAGGAGCCAAGGAACAAAGAATTATTTGGGGCCTTATCCCAAATCTCAGTCCTACCCCCAGAGAAATAACAGTAACCAAGGGGTAGAACACTTGATGGAACTTTCTGGACCATGTGCCCACCTCTCGTGCAAGCAGATGAATCCCCTCATCTGAATGTCAGTTCCTAGAAAGAATACAAACTTAGACTTTGTGATATTTGACATATTAGAAGATAACTTTTTCAAAATAATTATTTTTCATAGATCTTAAATGTAAATATGCCTATAATCATCAGCAATACAGTCTTCAAAGTACTTAAAGCAGGAATATTTCAATGAGAAAATTCCCAAGAAGGAATGGATATCACAGAAAGGGTCATTATAGTTATAATAAAAGTTTAATTTATAACCAGGATATCAAGTAATTTCTGAGAAATACAGATCAGAGTTTTGGATTTGGAAATATGTATTACATTTTTCACTTCTGAATCATTTCAAAACAATGAATTTCTCTACTCTATGTAAATTCTTAGACAATCATGTAAGATGATTTTCAAATTTTCTTAAAATTACTTGTGTGTTGATCCCATTTATTTTCCTAAGTTGCCTAAGAAATGTAGGCCTTTAACTCTCCAATGCAAAGCATCACATTTCTTATGTAATAACGTTTATACATCCATTAAAAGGCTGAAAGTGCTAATTGTCTAGTTAGAGTTGAAGTCTATCTTTCAATAATTCTCTCAAAGCATCTTATGAAGGAAATATGCTTCACTGTTCCATTTTTCTCAAAATGGAAATGAAGAAAGAAATTATTTGTTGGGATTGAAGTCATCTAAATAGAATTCAAGCATTTGGTTCCTGAGTCACTTTGTACTTCTATTGTGAAAGAAAATAATTTCCTGATTTGATCTGGGGTTGGGTGCTTATTACCTGACTGCTCATTAATTTTTCATCAAGAATGTGGAGGGCATCCTGTCCTTGTCTCCAGTCTGTATTTGTGCAGTAAGATATGTATGATAATCTTTCACAGGCCTCCGGGAGCATGAAGCTAGCTAGGAAATCATTTTATTGTCAACAGTCTTCAGATTCTAAATTTTTGTATTGTGCTAATGGAATTGATAAGGAAAATAGGTCACCACTGGCTTTTTCTTCTTTCCTGTTTTCGTTCCACTTCATCTTGGTAGAGATTTATCTGTAGGCATGAAGAGAAGTCAGGTTCATGAGCTGTGGTGGCTTCTGTCTCCCTCTGAGATCAGCGCAGTGTACATCTTCCCTTCTGTAGCAAGACAACGTAGGTGGATCTGAGAAGCATGACAGAGTACAGAGATTGCTGGTGAAGCTGTTGCTTTTTCATAAGCCACCCAGAGTTTTCAGATGGAGATCATAATTATCTCTTTTGGATACTGATAACCAAAGTAGTACATTTTTATTTTCAAAGATACATAAATTTAAAAAGTGAAAATAATAAATGTGTTATTTTTTGAAATATTTCAAACTACCCTAAACTATCTAAGCTAATGAAAACAAAAGGTTTTTTATTTATTTATAGATGTTAATTGGGTACAGAGTAATGTCATTTGGTAAATCTATCATGCAACTATTACATCACTTCTATGTACATATTAATCATCGTACATAATTCACTTGGGAGAAGGACCTGGCAACCCCCTCCCAAAAATCAATCTGTCATTGAAAACCCTATGAACAGCAGAGAAGCACTGACAATAGTGTTTCCCCTGTTGTACAGAGGGTTGCTCTGAGTCGGATACCGACTCGAAGGCACCTAACAACAACAACAACATAATTCACAGGACAGGATAAACTAAAGAAAAGATAAAAGGTAGGAATTTCAATTAATATGCAATGAAAAACATAGGCCATAATCAGTTATATTCTCATTGATTTAAAAAAAATCTGACCTTTCATTAAGTCACATTTTGTCTTAAAATATTTATTTTAATTTAGAACAACATCACCTCCTTGATTGGATGGTAGAATGTAAAAAAGAAAAACAAATAATAAAAACATGATGAGGTTTCCAGAAGTCACTTCAGAATATTTCTTCTCAGTTCTCAACCTGTAGTATCACTCTCTCAATACCTTTGCCCCTACAAACTCCAGATCAAAAATGTATGTTGTTGTTAGGTGCCATCAAGTCGGTATCCCACTCATAGTGACCCTCATAGGGTTTTCAATGGCTGACTGTTTCAGGATTGCCTTGGGAGTGGATTGCCAGGCCCTTCTCCCATTTTTGCGGTGCTGGGAATTGAACTCGGGACCTCAGAGACTGCAGAGCAGTGCTCTACCCACTGAGCTAAATCCCAGCCCATGGTCTCCTGAATTTTCAAAGGATTTTGTTTCTCTCTTCCATTGTCTCTCTCTATCTTATACTTTTCTCCTTGTATGGGTGACATTAGTCCTTATTTACTCTGTCATATTTAATAATTTATTCTCTTTTTTGGAATTAATGAAAGAAATAAGAGGATCTCTTAGATGAAAATAGCAATGTACAAATGAGTACCATAGTACTGAGGATCTCTGCCTTTATCTTAACAAGTGACTTATTTTTAATATACCATTAACAAATATACTTAAACTAAAAACAGTTGAATATTCTTCATTCTAATCCTAGTGCAGTGGCACACACCCATGTGCTTCATGTCTCAGCAGGCTGATGTAAGATTGGTTGATCCAGAAGTTCCCGTCCAACTTGGGCAACAGTGAAACCTAAACTCTAAAAAGAAAAATAGGAAGGAAGGAAGGATCCAGCAAGAAAGAAAGAAAGAAAGAAAGAAGGAAAGAAAGAAAGAAAGAAAGAAAGAAAGAAAGAAAGAAAGAAAGAAAGAAAGGAGGGAAGGAGGGAAAGAGGGAAGGAGGGAAGGAGGGAAGGAGGGAAGGAAGGAAGGAAGGAAGGAAGGAAGGAAGGAAGGAAGGAAGGAAACAGAAAGAAAGGAAGGACGGACGGACAAAGAAAAACCAGGTGCAGTGGTGCACATCTGAAATCCCTGTGGCTTGGGAGGCAGAGATAGGAAGATTGTAAGTTAGAAGCCAAAGGCAACCTGCATCACTTAGCAAGACCTTGAATCAAAATAAAAAATAAAAATAAGCTAGCAGTGCAGCCCAGTGGTAGAGCACTTGCAAAGTTTGTGAGGCCCTGGGATCAATCCCTAATTGTCACAGAAAGAAAGAAAGGGAAGGGGGGGGCGGGGAAGAAAGAACAGACTAAAATACAGTTCTTAATTTCTATAAGTAGTTGATTTTGCATGTCATTTTCCATATTTTATTATTGAGATCATAAAATTGATTTTATAATTTTTAGGATCCCTATATTATAATACAAAAAGCAGAATATTTATATTGCTTTTAGTTTTATTTGTTGTAGATTTTAAAATCAATTAGAATTTTCCATCTTAAATACTCCTTCATTTTTTTGATAATTATTTTTACACAAATAAATGTTGTTAGTAACTTTTAAAAGGTGTCTTAGTTCATTTGAAAACATAAACCTTAAAAATGACTATTTTAAGTAATAAAAGGTTTTTTGTTTTGAGTTCTTAGATACCCATCACCACATTTGACAATATTGGTAAGGGTTAATATGAACAGAGGTTAAGATGCAGCCTAGAGAATAATCCTTCATAACCAATGAGAAGCCGAATCGGTATTAAGTTTCAGGTAACTGTCCTGAAACTTAATAAAATTTCTAATCATTTAATTTGAAAATTAGGGTTTTTTCACTGGGAATGTAGCACAATGTAGTGGAAAGACACTGGATTCAACATCTGGGAAACTATAATGAGAAGCTTGGTTATGATACTGAATACCAATGTGACCTTGAGTGAGTCACTAAGATTTTCTGAACTTCAGCTTAATCTGAAAATGAGCAAGATAATTTCTATTACATAGTGGTTATGAGAATTAAATAACACAAAGGTAGAATGTATAATCCGTTCTGACAGGTGTTCCATAAATGTCATTTAGCTTCCTGCTTCCCTTCCCTCCTCCATATTCAGTGATTCATTGATGCTTGCATTTATATGTCTACACCACATATTTCAGTTGGTCCAACAGATATGCAAACAAATAAAACACAATTTCTATCTTCCTGGAAATATATTCTTGATTCTTACTATATGTTCTCTTCATTGAATGAAAGTGAATAGAAACTCAAGGTTTCTTTTCTTTTTACTGCTGATAACAGAGTTATAAACATGGTCTTTGCTGTAACTCCTGACCGTTATAGATTAGGCAGTATAAATCACTGAATTATATTGAATAAGCAATTAAGCAGTTAGATGAAAATTGACCTTTTAAGAATGCTAATTTTAGTACTTCCTTTGTAAAAGTAGATATTTAAAATACTAAATGTGCAAAAGACCTCTTTAAAGTGTTGAGAAGTAAAGATGTCACATGGAAGATTAGGGTGTGACTGACTCATGCCATGGTATTTTCAGTCACATCATATGGTTATGAAAGTTGGACATTGAATAAAGGAGACAGGAGAATTGATGCTTTTGAATTATGGTGCTAGAGGCAAATAATGAATATACCATGGCCTTCCAAAAGAACCAACATATCTGTCCTAGAAAAAGTGCAACCAGAGTGCTCCTTAGAAGCAAGGATGGCTAGGCTGCATCTTACATACTTTGGACATGTAGTCGGGAGGGTCCAGTCCCTAGAGAGACACTGTGTTTGGGAAAGTGGCAAGTCACTAAGAAAAGGAAGACCCTCAACTAGATGGACTGATGCAGTGTCTGCAGCAATATGCTTAGACATAAATAAAACCATATGTCTGCTACAGAACCGGAGATTGTTTCGTTCTATTGTACACAGGGTCACTATGAGTTGGATCTGACTTGAGGGCAACTAACAACAAAATATTATGTGTTGCTTTATATACTTGTGAATCTTGTTAAGTCTATGAAAAGATGTAAGCAATCTGTAACATCATTGAAAAACTAAAAATTCCTTAGAAATAATTTGCACTCAAAGAAACTTTTTAATTAGTGATATTTGATTTTGATTTTTTAAGACTCAATGATGGAAGTAAAAATATTCAAATAGTCTGCTTAGTCTCTCGCTGCCCCCTTATTGTTTCTATGAATTTCTCTCTCCATAGTTCTATTCTTCTTGATTTTATCTGTTTTATTCTGTCTGAACATATGTAGGGCTTTATATTTTATCTCATTCAAAGGACCTCTAGGGCAGTTTATGTTTCCTTTTATCTATTTCTGTTTTCTGTCGTCTTTGTACTTAAAACTGCATTTTGTCTCTGATTACCTTTGTTATTCTTCTTATATTTTCTCTGTACTCTTTTTTATGTCTACATTATCTAACAATTAATCATCATATTAATAAATAATAGTTGCCATAAATTGAACATTTACTGGGTATAACACAAACATGAACATGTACACATTGTATACCACAAATTCACCTGTGGAAAATGTATAACATTTACATCATTTTGTAGTCTTACCCAATCAATGCAGCATAAATAGATGGGAGCTATTGCAGCACTTTAGAAAAATTCCTGTGTGCATCCAGGGATTTCTAGGCCAAATGGATACTTTCCTACCATTTTCCTCTCTCCTCTCTCTCTCTCTCTCTCTGTATATATATGTATATATATATATATATATATATATATATATGTGTGTGTGTGTGTGTGTGTGTGTGTGTAGCATATACATAACATATATATGTATATGAGATATATATAGCATATATATAACATATATATGTATATATGTCAGGTGCTGACATGTCAGTGTCCATTTCATAAAGACCCTATGTTCAACAGGCAAAACACTATTGTCAGTGCTTCTCTGTGGTTCATAGGGTTTTCAATGGCTGGTTGTTTTTTGGCAGTGGGTTACTGGGTCCTTCTCCCAAGTCTACAGCACCTGGTGTCCCAGGCAGTCTCCCATCTAATTACTAATCAGGCCCAGCCCTGCTTAGCTGAGATCTGATGGGACCAGATGCCACAGTGGTATGGATACACACACACACACACACACACACACACACATATGTATGTATGTATGTATGTATGTATGTATGTATGTATGTGTATGTATGTATGTATATGTGTGTCTGTGTGTCTATATATATATATATATATATATATATATATATATATATATATATATAATTTTTGCTGTGCAGAGGATTAAATCTTAAACCCAGGGCCTCAGTGCATGCTAAGCTGCTAAGCAAGCATTCCACCAACTGAGCTAAACCCCCAGTACAATTTCTTTTTAATATAATTGAATTTATCTTTGAGTTCTAGTCTTACCAAAGAAGCAATACATTTTTAAGATTTGTTCTTCCTTTTCTGATGGACTCATTCCATTTGCTGGCACAGATCAACCTCTGTTCTATGTGAAGAATCTCTCTCTCTCCTCTCTCTCCCCTCCTTATTCAGTTCATAAAACTGAACACTAAACACTAAGCACAGAAAGAGGATTTTTTTTCTTTTGGAGAAATAAAACTATCCCCAAAGCAAAAATAAGAAAGGGAAATTGTTAAGAAATAACAATCTGATGATAAATTTGAAAATTTAATATATTATTTAGCCACATAATTATTTGCCTATATTTCTTTTTACGTACTCACTTTATTAATAATATGGTGACAATTTTATCCTTAATTGGTAACATAGTACCTATTAATTTAGAGAGTGAAGGAATATTTATTGAACTTGGTTGAACCAAATAGCAAAATACTATATTTTATGCTACGTGGTCATGCCCAATCAATGTAGCATAAATACATGGGAGGTGTTACATCACTTTAAAAAATTCAGGTGTGCACCCAGGGATGCCTCTGGGCCAAATGTATACTTTTGGACCTATAATTCAATATATAACCTATTTTTAAAGGTGCTTACTCTTTCATGTATTAATGAAAGAAAAATTCACTTAAACATGTTGTTTAAAGCAACCATGCTCAGGTGTGACATTTCAAATTTTCTTTGATGCTAAAAGGTGTTCTTTATAGTTACACTCTAGTTTTAAACATGGGTTTAATTATGCTAGCTCTTCCTAACTTAGCTGGAGTTTCTTAGAATGCAAAGCCTTTAGGTGTAATTTGAGCTTGACACTGATCTAAATTGCTTGTAGGCTTTACCTGCTAGCAACTCTGTTCATATACCCTACTTCTATTAGAAGACTGTTAGAGCTAATTAAAGAAACAGACTTAATTTTTCTTTCAAACTCCTAATCAGTAGACGCTCCAGGTGTTATTACTACTGAATGTCTCTTCCTATTACTGAAGCAAAACAGGGAAAAAAATAGTCTCATAAATAATAATTTTAGATTTTCATATATATTTATGACTAAATTTTAGCCTTTGAAACAAGGTAATATGAATCTCTTTGTGAAAGAGTAATAAAATGTCCTTCCATTTTGGTATTTCTCATTTCTTAAGATTTTAAAACTGATAGATGTGGCTTATAAAGTCATCATTGCTATGGAAATTTGTCTTTGACATCTAACGGTTAGGTAGAATTTTTAGCTTTTATCATGGACCATTTCTTTTTGAGCAACATTGTAAAACAGAAAAGGAGACTTTAAAGTAATGATTTTAGATTGTTTTCATCACAGAGGGAGACGAAATTTACTGCATATAGATGAATGGTTTGCAAATGATTTTGAATAGCTTACCTTCTTTGCTACAGAATCAAGCCTACATTTGTAAAATCAGGATAAGAAAATGGAAGTCTTTGTCTTATTTGTAACAGGGTAATATTGTTAGATTGACTATTGAGGCCATCTACACCTGGAATTTCCTCTGTGGAAAAATTTAAATTTATTAATTTAATCCCTTTATGTTTTGTAAGTCTATTCATCATTTTTATTATTTCATGATTCAATTTTATTGATGTTTTTTTGGAATCTTTCCATGCCATCTTGGTTATATAATCTTTGGCATCCAAGTTTTTATACTATTTCCTTAAAATGCTTTTTTTATACTTATAAATTGTGTAGAAATATATCCTCTCAGCCAGGCATGGTGGCTCACACCTTTAAACCCTGGGACTCAGGAGGCAGAGGATTACAAGTTTAAGGCCAGAGGCAGCCTGGTTAACTTAGTGAGACTGTCTCAAAACACAAAGTAAAGGGCCGGGCTTGGTGGCGCACACCTGTAATCCCAGCGGCTCGGGAGGCGGAGGCGGGAGGATCTCAAGTTTGAGACCAGAGGCAGTCTGCGTAATTTAGCGAGACCCTGTCTCAAAAAGTAAAAAAATGGACTGAGGTGCAGCTCAGTGGTCCAGCACTTGCAGAGCATGCAGGCGCGAGGCCCTGGGTTCAACCCCAGTAAAAAAAAAAAAAAAAAAAAAAAACCACAAAGTAAAAAATGGACTGTGGTTACAGCTTAGTGGTTGAACACTTGCAAAAAGCATGCGTGAGGCCTCAGGTTCAACTCCCTAGTACCGAACAAAGGAAAAGGAATATGTCATCTTTCATTACCAATATTAGTAATTTCAGAGTTTTTTCCCCCCTCATCTAGCCTAGTTAATAGTCTTCATATTTTGTTAATCTTTGTTGAAGATCTAACCTTTTTTGTTTTCACTATTGATTTTCCTATTTTCTAACTTGATTGTTTCTGCCCTAATATGATTTAGTGCTTTTCTGTTTTCATCGGCCATCCTTGGCATAGTAGACCATATGATTATCTGACTCAAAATGGCCCATGCCAGTCCATTTTAGCTTACTGAAGCCTAGAATATCAGTGTTTATGGGCTCTATTTCTCTTTTGATTATTTCTGATTTTCCTAGATTCATACTATATATATATTCCACATTCAAATTATTAATAGGTGTTTACAGTTGTTCCTTCTCATTTTGAGTCATGGCACATCAGCAAATGGAGGACCCTGGGGCTTAACCTTGTTCTTGTCATCAAAAGAGTACCTTCTAACCTGGGGGCCTCATTTTCAGGCACTATTTCTGACAGTGTTTTTCTGCTATTCATAGGGTTTTTAATTGCTAATTATTTCAGGAGTGGGTTAGCCATGTCCTTCTTCTAGTTCTTTCTGTCTGGAAGCTCAGCTGAAACTCATCCACCAATGGTAACCCTGCTGTCACCTATAATACCCATTGCATAGCTTTCAGCAACACAGCAACATGCAAGCCCACACAGTATGACAAACTAACAGACACGTGGTGGTTTCCTTCCTCTAGGTTATTAAGTTTGTTGCCATATAACTATTCACATTGTATTTCTGTGGTACCAGGGTTCATGTATTTATTATTTCTTATTTATTCAAATGTTTTCTCTTTTGACTTAATTTAACCATACAATTATCAATTTTGTTTAGCAGTAAGAAAACATTAGCTTTTAATTAGAATGTTCAACCAATTTATGCTTAATGAAAATATTAATAAATTAAGAGCGGGGAATGGTGGCACATGCTTGTAATCCCAGTGGCTTGGGAGGTGGAGGCAGGAGGATTGCAAGTTTGAGACCAGAGGCAGTGTGCATAATTTAGCAAAACCCTGTCTCAAAAAGTAAAAAAAAAAGAAAAGAAAAGAAAAAGAAGAAGAAGAAGAAGAAGAAAGAAAAAAACAAAGAAAATATTAATAAATTAGGATTACTTGTAATATTCTGCTATATATGTATGTGTGTATGTATATATGTATAAATATGTACATATACATATACATATATATATATAAAATCAGTTTTTCTATGACCTTATATTCATACATTACTGCCTAATTTTGTGACAAATAAATATCTTTGTTGTTGTTGTTGTTGTTGTTGTTAGGTGCCATAGAGTCGAGTCCAACTCATAGCGACCCTCATAGGGTTTTCAATGGCTGACTGTTTCGGGATTGCCTTGGGAGTGGATTGCCAGTTCCTTCTCCAAATATCTTTAGTCCTCTAAAATATTTTTGCTTTTCCATTTATTATGCATTTTGAAATATTTTCCTTGTGGGTGACCTGGAATTATTATTTAGATCTATATAGTTTATGTCAATATCAACTTATTTTCAATAATATACAGAGCCTTCTCCAATGTAAACTTATTTTCTTTCTTCCTTCTGTGCTGTCTCTGTCATACAAATTACTCCTTTTAATTTTGTAACTCATCAAAGTAGCTTCATGTTGATCAATCTAAGCAATTGTCCTCTTAGAAAAATAGTATAAAGACAATTCTGTTAACTATAATTTTTGCTTACTTACGTTGTTTGGTGCCTCTGAGTCACGTCCAACTCAATAGCGACCCTCTGTACAACTGAATGAAATGCTCCCTGACTCTCTGCTATGCCTGGCACTATGGTCAATGTTTCTCTGCTATTCATAAGGTTTTTGATGGCTGATTGTTTTCAGATGTAGGCTGTCAGCTCCTTCTCCCTAGCCTGCAGTACCCAGTGTTCCAGGTGGTCTCTCATCCAAGTCCTAACCAGACCTGTCCCTGATTAACTTCTGAGATCTGACTGGATTGGATGCCATTGTGGTATATGCATAAGTAACCTATAGGTGCTTTGTCATGTAGAGCTAACTGTATCACCACTCTTTATTTCTTTGGACAGACAGAAGTTGCACTCTAATTACCTTTGATTTCAGACTGAAATATTCTCCTTAATTTTTCTTTGGTGTGTGTGGCAGCTCTAGGGGTTGAATTTAGGACCGCAAACTTGCTAAGCAAGTGCTCCACTGCTGAATGGTACCTCTAGCCCCTTTTTATTATTTTGAGACAAGTTCTTACTAAATTGTGCAGGCGGCCTCTGGCCTCAAACTGGCAATCCTCCTGTCTCCAACTCCCAAGGTATTATGATTACAGGCATGTGCCATGGCACATCTCCTTAGTATTTCTTTCCTTTCTTATTTATTTATTTATTTATTTATTTATCTATCTATCTATTTTATTTTGTGGTGCTACGTGGTTGAATACAGGTCCTTGTATGTACTTTGGAATTGCTCTACCAATGAGCTTCAGCCCAGCCCCTTGTTAATTTTTTATCTTGAGACAGGATCTCCCTAATTTACTCTAGCTGCCTCTGGAGTCACACTTGCAATTCTCCTGCCTCCTCCTGAGTTTCTGGGATTATATGAGTGCACCACCACTTCCAGCTTCCCTTAGTATTTCTTATAGTCAGGGTCTCCTAGTAATAAGTTCTTAAGTGGTTTTTTCTTTTTCAACTTGAAGAATGTATTTATTTTGTCCTTATCTTCATTTTTCAAGGATTATTTGCTGGGAATATACTAATGGAGAGATGATCTTTTCTTTCAGCAATTTGAATATACCATCCCATTGTTCTCTGATCACCACAATTCTTATAAGAAGTCTGCTGGTATTCTTAGCAGGATTTGATGTATATCATGAATAACGCTACTTTCATAAGTTTTTCTTATTTACATATTTTGACAGCTTGATAATCACATATCAAAGAATGAAAATTTTGAATCCATATTACTTGAAGGCTAGTTTTCTGGGTGTGTTAATCATGCACTTGATTATATATGGATGTTTTTGTCCCATCATTTCTTGTGTTATGGTTACTATTCAGACCTAATTTTCCTCATGCTTTTATCTTTGCTCCTTGGCTGAATAATCTTTACTGACTTATCTTTGAGAGTACTAATTCTTTCTTTACTAACTCAATTTGCTGCTGATCTCCCCTATTGATTAACTCAAATTTCAATTAATGTACTTTTAAAATCCATAAATTCTTTTGAATCTTTTATAGAAATTTTCTCTCTTTACTCAAATTTTGTGTTTGATGACAAGTTCATGTCATTTTTTTTTTTGGTCCTTTATATATTATTCTCAATAGCTAACCAAAATCTTTGTCTAGTAAGTCCAACAACTTTTCTTCCTTAGTAATAATTTCTGTGGGCTGCTTTGTTTTCTTGGCATAAGTAATAATGTAATGTGTGGTTTTATTACATTTCCCAAAATATTTTTATTGAAAATTCCATCTTTCACATAACATAAATGACAAATTTGGTATCACATCCCCCTGTTCCCCATGTCCTGCAGTTGATTTTGTTGTTGATTTTGTTGCATGTGTAGTGATTGTCTTGGAATGATTTTATAAATCCTGTATTTTCTGGTATTTTTAGAGACTGAAGTCTCTGGCCATTTAGCTAAGGAATAGACAATGATTGGGCAAAAATTTCATGAAAGCCTTGAATCAATAAATCTTCCAGTTTTTGTCAATATTCTCTGTTTTGGGGTTTAGTCATATGTACATTTAAGTAGTTTTCAACTCTGCTTTAGTCTTCAATTATTGCCTTTCCAGAGCCTCAAAATAAGACAGAAGCAAAGCATTTGTGAATTGAAAACACATATGAATATATTATTTTACCCTTCTTCCTTAAAAATATTTTACATTATTCTTATTTGTTTTCTCATATTTTTGGGTTAAAATTTATATTAATACTTTAGAAAATGACAATAACTATTCAT
>VMDO01039595.1:0-12565 GCA_007922755.1 Pedetes capensis
GACATTTTAGTGCAGGTAGTAGAGGTTTAGATAGGGCAAGGTATAGGGCTGAGGGTTGAGGGGTTGAGGTCTACAGCCCAGGGTTGAGGCCCAGGGCCCATGGTTGATGCCCAGGTCCCAGTGTTGATGTCTAGGGTCCAGAGTTGAGGGGTAGAGGCCTAGGGCCTGGTGTTGAGTGGTTGAGGTCTACAGCCCAGGGTTGAGACCCAGGGCCCATGATTATTGCCCAGGTTCCAGTTTTTTTTTTTTTTTTCCCCCGTACTGGAGCTTGAACCCAGGGCCTCCCGCCTGCATGCTTTGCAAGTGCTGGACCACTGAGCTGCACCCCTGGCCTTTTTGAGACAGGGTCTTCCTAAGATTCATAGACTGCCTCTGGTCTCGAACTTGGGATCCTCCTGCCTCGACCTCCCAAGATACTGGGATATCAGATGTGCGCTACACTCCCCCCCTCCCGCCCCCGGCTCCAGGTTCCAGGTTTTGATGCCTAGGGCCCAGTGTTGAGGGGTTGAGGCCTTGGGCTCATAGTTCGTGCCCAGGGCCCATGGTTATTGCCAAGTTCCCAGTGTTGAGGCCCAGGGCCCAATTTTGAGGCCTAACCAAGGGATGAGGGGTTGAGGCCTAGGGACCAGGGTTTAGGAGTTGATGCCCTGGGTCCAGTGTTGAGGACTAGGGCACAAAGTTGAGGGATTGAAGCTCAGGACCATTGGTTGATGGCCAGGGCCCATGGTTGAATCACAGGCCCAATGGTTGAGGCCTAGGAACCATGTTGAGGGATTGAGGCCTACAGCCCAAGGTTGATGCCCAGGTTGAAGTATTGAGGCCTATTCCCAGTGTTGAGAGGTTGAGGGCCCAGGGTTCAGGACCAGGACTCATAGTTGAGGCCAAGGTCCCAGTGTTGAGGCCCAGGGCCCAGTGTTGAGAGTTTGAGGCCCAGGGCAATTGGCTGATGCCCAGGTCTGAGTGTTGAGGCCTAGTACCCAGTGTTGAGGGTTTGACGCCTAGGGCCCATTGGTGATGGGTGAGGCCTATGGTCTTTGGTCGATGCCCAGGGCCCATGCTTGATGTCCAGGTCCCAGGGTTTAGGCCCAGAGCTCAGTGTTGAGGCCTAGTACCCAGTGTTGAGGGTTTGACGCCGAGGGCCCAGTGGTGATGGCTGAGGCCTACGGTCTATGGTCGATGCCCAGGGCCCAGTGTTTAGGCTCAGAGCTCAGTGTTGAGGCTTAGGACCTGGGGTTGAGGAATTGAGGCCCAGGGCCCAGTGTTGGGGCCTAGGACCCAGTGGTGACAGGTTGAGTCCTAGGACCCAGTGTTGAGGGATTGAGCCTAGGGCCCATGGTTGATGCCCAGGTCCCAGTGTTGAGGCTCACGTCCCAGTGTTGTGGCCCAGGGCCCAGTGTAGAGGACCCAGGGTTGAAGCTTTGAGGCCTGGGGTCCAGTGTTGAGTGGTGATGCCCAGGGCCCATGGTGGTTGTCCAAGTACCAGTATTGAGGCCTAGTGTTCCGGGATTGAGGCCCAGGGCCATTGTTGATGCCCTGGGCCCAAGGTTGATTTCCAGGACCTATGGTTGATGCCAAGGTCCCAGTGTCGAGACCCAGGCCCCAGTGTTGAGGCCCTGGACCCAGGGTTGAACAGTTGAGGGCCAGTGCCCAGTGTTGAGTGGTTGAGGCCCTGGGCCCATGGTTGATTCCCAGGTCCCAGTGTTGAGGCCAAGGGACAGTGTTCACTCCTAGGACCTAGGGTTGAGGAGTTGAGGCCTATGTCTCAGGGTTGAGGGGATGAGGCCTATGGCCCAGTGTTGAGAACCAGGGCCCATGGTTGAGACGTAGGGCCCAGGGTTGAGGCCCATAGCCCATGGTTGATGCCCAGGTGGAAGTATTGAGGCCTACGGCCCTGTATTAAGGGGTTGAGGCTTATGGCCCAGGGACCAGGCCCAGGGCTCATGATTGATGCCAAGGTCCCAGTGTTGAGGCCCAGAGCCACTGGTTGATGCCCAGGTCCCAGTGTTGAGGCCTAGGTCTCAGTGTTGAGGGTTTGATGCTTAGGGCCCAGTGGTGATGGGTGAGACCAGCGGTCTATGATTGATGCCCTGGGCCCATGGTTGATGTCAAGGTCTTAGTGTTTAGGCCCAGGACCCACTGTTTAGATGTTGTGGGCCAGGACCCAGTGTTGAGGGGTTGAGACCCAGGGCCCATTGTTGATGTCCAGGTCTCAGTGTTTAGGCCCAGGGCTCAGTATTGGGGCCTAGGACCCAGTGTTGAGGGGTTGAGACCCAGGGCCCATGGTTGATGCCCAGGTCTGAATGTTGAGGCTCAGGTCTGAGTGTTGAGGCCCAGGGCCCAGTGTAGAGGCCTAGGGCCCAGGGTTCACGGCTTGAGGCCTAGTGCCTTTGGATTATGTGTAGGTCCAAGTATAGAGGCCTAGGACCCAGGGTTGGCAGGTTAAGGCTTGCATCCCAGGGTTGAGTCCCAGGGCCCTTGGTTTATAGCCACGTCCCAGTGTTGAGGCCTAGGGTGCAGTGTTGATCGTTTGACGCAGAGGTCCCAGTGGTGATGGGTGTGTCCTATGGTTTATGGTTGATGCCTGGCACCGATGGTTGATGTCCAGGTCCCAGTGTTTAGGCCCAGGGCTCAGTGTTGAGGGCTTGATGCCTAGGGCCCAGTGGTCCTGGATGAGGCCTGCAATCTATGGTTGATGCCCAGGGCCCATGGTTGATGCCCAGGTGTCAGTGTTGAGACCCAGGGTCCAGTGTTGAGTCCTAGGACCAAGGGTTGAGAGGTTGAGGCCTAGGGCCCAGGGTTGAGGGTTTGCGGTCCAGGGCCCTTGTTTGATGCCCAGGTCCCAGTGTTGAGGCCTAAGTTCCAGGGTTGAGGGGTTGAGGCCTAGGGCCCAGGGTTCAGGGGTTGAGGCATGCATCCCAGGTTTGAGGCCCAGGGCCCTTGGTGGATGCCCACGTCCCAGTGTTGAGGCTGTGGGCCTAGTATTCATGGTTTGACGCCTAGGTGCAGTGGTGATGGATGAGACCTGTGGTCTATGGTTGATGCCCAGGGCCCATGGTTGAAGTCCAGGTCCCAGTGTTTAGGCTGAGGGCTCAGTGTTGAGGCATAGGACCTGGGGTTGAGGGGTTGAGGCCAAGGTCCTATGGTTGATGCCCAGGTCCCAGTTTTGAGGCCTAGGGCCCAGTGTTGAGGGTTTGACACCTAGTGTCCAGTGGTGATGGGTGAGGCCTGCGGTCTATGTTTGATGTGTAGGGCCCAGGGTTGAAGTCCAGGTTGCAGTGTTTAGGCCCAGGAGTCTGTGTTGAGTCCTAGGACCTGGGTTGAGGGTTTGAGGCCAGGGCTGAGTTTGGGGCCTAGGACCCAGTGTTGAGGGTTGAGGCCTAGGGCCCATGGTTGATGCCCATGTCCCAGTGTTGAGACTCAGGTCCCAGTGTTGAGGCCCAGGGCCCAGTGTAGAGGCATAGGACCCAGGGTTGAGGAGTTGAGGCCTAGGGCACAGTGTTGAGGGGTGATGCCCAGGCCCATGGTTGTTGCCCAGGTCCCAGTATTGAGGCCCATTGTTGATGGATTTAGACCCAGAGCCATTGGTTGTTGCCCAGGGCCCATGGTTGAATCCCAGGGCCCATGGTTTATGCCTAGGACCCGGTGTTGAGACCCAGGACCCAGTGTTGAGGCCTAGGTCCAGGGTTGAGGAGTTGAGGCCTGCATCCCAGGGTTGAGGCCCAGCACCCTTGGTTGATGCCCAGGTCCCAGTGTTGAGGCCTAGGGCCCAGTGTTGAGGGTTTGATGCCTAGGGCCCAGTGGTAATGGGTGTGGCCTGCCGTATATGGTTGATGCCCAGGGGCCATAGTTGATGTCCAGGTCCCAGTGTTAAGGCCCAGGGCTCAGTGTTGAGGCCTAGGACCCAGAGTTGAGGGGTTGAGTCCCAGGGCCCAGTGTTGGGGCCTAGGACCCAGTTTTGAGAGGTTGAGGCCTAGGGCCTGTTTTTGAGGGGTTGAGGCCCAGGGTCCATGATTGATGCCCAGCTCCCAGTGTTGAGGGCCAGTTCCCAGTGTTGAGGCCCAGGGCCCAGTATAGAGGCCTTTGAACAGGGGATGATTTGTTGAGGCTTGGGGTCCAGTGTTGAGGGGTGATGCCCAGGGCCCATGGTTATTGCCCATGTCCCAGTATTGAGGCCCAGTGTTGAGGGATTGAGCCCCAGGGCCATTGGTTGGTGCCCTGGGCCCATGGTTGAATTCCAGGGCCCATGGTTGATGCCCAGGTCCCAGTGTTGAGTTCCAAGCCCCAGTGTTGCGGGCCAGGACCCAGCTTGAGCGGTTGAGGTCTAGTGCCCAGTGTTGAGTGGTTGTAGCCATGGGTCCATGGTTGATTCCCAGGTCCTAGTGTTGAGGCCCAGGGACAGTGTTCACTCCTAGGATGGAGGGTTGAAGAGTTGAGGCCTACGTCTCAGGATTGAGGGGATGAGGCCCGAGGCCCAGTGTTGAGACCCAGGACCCGTGGTTGAGGTATAGGGCCCAGGGTTGAGGCCCAGAGCCCATGGTTGATGCCCAGGTCAAAGTATGGAGGCCTGTGGCCTAGGGTCCTGGCCCAGGTCTCATGGTTGATGCCAAGGTCCCAGTGTTGAGGCCCAGGGCCCAGGTTTGTGAGTCTGAGACCCATGGCCATTGGTTGGTGCCCAGGCCCAGTGTTGAGGCCTAGTGTCCAGTGTTGAGGTTTTGACACCTAGGGCCCAGTGGTGATGGGTGAGAGCTGCAATCTGTGGTTGATGCCCAAGGCCAATGGTTGATGACCAGGTCCCAGTGTTTAGTCCCAGGGCTAAGTGTTGTGGCCTAGAACCTAGGGTTGAGGGATTGAGGCCCAGGGCCCATGGTTGGTTGGTTGGATTTCGGATCCAAGTGTTGAGTACCAGGGTCCAGTGTTGGGGCCTAGGACCCAGTGTTGAGAGGTTGAGGCCTGGACCCATGGTTAACATCCAGGTTCCAGAGTTGATTCTCTGGTCCTAGTATTGAGGCCCACGGCCTATGGTTGATGCCCATGTCTCAGTGTTGAGGCTCAGGTCCCAGTGCTGAGGTCCAGGGCCCAGTGTAGAGTCCTAGGGCCCAGGGTTCACGATTTGAGGGCCAGTGCCTTTGGATGATGCCCAGGTTTGAGTTTTGAGGCCTAGGACTCAGGGTTGGCAGGTTGAGGCTTGCATCCCAGTGTTTAGGCCCAGGGCCCTTGGTTGATGCCCAGGTCCCAGTGTTGAGGCCTAGGGCCCAGTGTTGAGGGTTTGATGCCTAGGGCCCATTGGTGATAGGTGAGTCCTGTGGTCTATGGTTGATGCCCTGGGCCCATGGTTGATGTCCAGGTGCTAGTGTTTAGGCCCAGGGTTCAGTATTGAGGGTTTGACGCCTAGGGCCCAGTGGTGATGGGTGAGGCCTGCGGTCTATGGTTGATGCCCAGGGCCCAGGGTTGATGTCCAGGTACGAGTGTTTAGGCCCAGGGCTCAGTGTTGAGCCCTAGGATCCGGGTTTGAGGGGTTGAGGCCCAGTGCCCATGGTTGGTTTTCGGATCCAAGTGTTGAGGCCCAGCGGCCAGTGTTGGGGCCTAGGACCCAGTGTTGAGATGTTGAGTCCCAGGACCCAGTGTTGAGGGGTTGATGCCTGGACCCATGGTTGATATTGGTCCCAGTATTGATTCTCATGTCCTAGTATTGAGGCCCAGGGCCCATGGTTGATGTCCAGGTGTCAGTGTTGAGACCCAGGGCCCAGTGTTGAGGCCTAGGACCCAGGGTTGAGGGTTGAGGCCTAGGGCCCAGGGTTGAGGGTTTGAGGTCCAGGGCCCTTGGTTGATGCCCAGGTCCCAGTGTTGAGGCCTAGGGCCCAGGGTTGGCAGATTGAGGCCTAGGGCACAGGGTTGAGGTGTTGAGGCCTGCATCTCAGGGTTGAGGCCCAGGGCCCTTGGTTGATGCCTAGTTCCCAGTGGTGAGGCCTAGGGCCCAGTGTTGAGTGTTTGACGCCTGGGGCCCAATGGAAATTCGTGTGGACTGCGATCTATGGTTGATGCCCAGGGCCCATGGTTGAAGTCCAGATCCCAGTGTTTAGGCCCAGAGGTCAGTGTTGAGGGCTAGTATCTGGGGTTGAGCAGTGAGGCCAGGGCCCACTTTGTGGCCTAGGACCCAGTGTTTAGGGGTTGAGGCCTAGGGCCCATGGTTGATACCCAGGTCCCAGTGTTGAGCCTCAGGTCCCAGTGTTGAGGCCCAGGGCCCAGTGTAGAGGCATAGGACCCAAGGTTGAGGGGTGAGCCCTAGTGCCCAGTGTTGAGGGCTGATGCCCAGGCCCCATGGTTGATGCCCAGGTCTCAGTATTGAGGCTGAGTGTGGAGGAATTGAGGCCCAGCGCCATTGGTTGATACCCTGGGCCTATGTTTGCATCCCAGGGCCCATCTTTGATGCCCAGGTCCCAGTGGTGAGGTTTTGATTCCTTGGGCCTAGTGGTGATGGGTGAGTCCTACAGTCTATGGTTGATGCCCGGGGCCCATGGTTGATGTCGAGGTCCCAGTGTTTAGGTCCAGGGCTTGAGATGCCCAGTGTTGAGACCCAAGGCCCAGTGTTGAGACCTAGGACCCAATGTTGAGGGTTTGACACCTAGGGCACAGTGGTGAATGGTGTCACCTTTGGTATATGGTTGATGCCCATGGCCCATGGTTGATGTCCAGGTCCCAGTGTTTAGGCCTAGGGCTCAGTGTTGAGGTCTAGGACCTGGAGTAGAGGTGTTGAGTCCCAGGGACCATGTTTGATGCCCTGGATCCAGTGTTGAGGGTTTGACACCTAGGGCCTGGTGGTGATGGGTGAGGCCTGCGGTCTATGGTTGATGCCCAGGGCCCATGGTTCATGTCCAGGTTCCAGTGTTTAGGCTGAGGACTCAAAGATGAGGCCTAGGCCCCAGAACTGAGGTTTCAAGGGCCCATGTTCGATGCCCCCATCCCAGTGTTCAGGCCTAGGGCCCATTGTTGAGGGTTTGACGCCTAGAGCCTAGTGGTGATGGGTGAGGCCTGAGGTCTATGGTTGATGTCCAGGGCCCACGGTTGATGTCCAGGCCCCAGTGTTCAGTGTTTAGGGACAGGCCTCAGTGTTGAGGCCTAGGACCGGGGTTGAAGGGTTGAGGCCCAACACCCAGTGTAGAGAGTTTGAGGCCCAGGGCCATTTGTTGGTTGAGGTCTAGGGCCCAGTGTTGAGGGTTTGACGCCTAGTGTCCAGTGGTGATGGGTCAGTCCTGCCATCTATGATAGATGCCCAGGGTCCATGGTTGATGTCCAGGTCTGAGTGTTTAGGCCCAGGGCTCAGTTATGAGGCCTAGGACCTGGGGTTGAGGGGTTGAGTCCCAGGGCCCATGGTTGTTTTTTGGATCCACGTGTTGAGGCCCAGGGCCCAGTTTTGATGCCTAGGAACCAGTATTGAGAGGTTGAGGTGTAGGACCCAGTATTGATTGGTTGAGTTCTAGGGCCCGTGGTTGATGCCCAAGTTCCAGTGTTGAGGCTCAGGTCCTAGTATTGAGGCCCACAGCCCATGTTTGATGCCCAGGTCCCAGTGTTGAGACCCTGGGTCCAGTGTTGAGGCCTTGGACACAAGGTGGAGGGGTTGAGGTCTAGGGCCAAGGGTTGAGGCACTGAGGTCGAGGCTCCTTGGTTGATGCCCAGGTCCCATTGTTGAGACCTAGGGTGTAGGGTTGGCGGGTTAAAGCCTAGGGCCCAGGGTTGAGGGGTTGAGGCACAGGGACTTTGGTTGATGCCCAGGTCCCAGTGTTGAGGCCTAGAGCCCAGGGTTGAGGGGTTGAGGCCTAGGGCTCATTGTTGAGGGGTTGAAGCCTACAGCCCAGTTGTGAGGTCCAGGGCCCATGGTTGATGCCCGAGTCCAATGTTGAGTCCTAGGCCCCAGGGGCCTAGGAGGGGTTGAGGCCTATGGTTGAGGCTTGAGGGGCTGAGGCCTACTGCCCAGAGTTGAGGCCCAGTGATCATGGCTGTTGGCCAGGTCCCAGTGTTGAGGCCTAGGGGTGAGGCCTATGGCCTAGGGCTCATTTCCCTTATCTTACCTAAAATTTCATAATTCTTGCCAGTGATTTGATTTTACCAACTCCTGGTGGGAAAGAGAACATCACTCTTGTTGCTGTGCCAGTATTTGGGATTTTAAGAGGAGACTGAGGGAAGGAAGGCCCTTATGCGTTGTAGGAGATACTTATATTCTGTTGGAAGCTCTTTTTACTAAATGCCTGAACAAGGCTAGGCCCAGGACATGAATTCAGGTATTGGGTAGGGCACAGTGAGTGTTGTTGGTAGCTTTAAATTTACCTCAGGCAGACATTTTAGTGTAGGTAGTAGCAGTTTCGTTAGGGTTAGGACTAGGACTAGGACTGAGAGTTGAGGGGTTGAGGCCCATGACCCAGGCTTGAGGCCTAGGACCCATAATTGATGCCTAGGTCCCAGTGTTGAGGCCTAGGTTTGAGGGGTTGAGGCCTAGTGCCTAGGACTCATTTCCCTAATCTTGTGTAAAATTTGCTAGCTTCAGGCAACTCCTGTTACAAAATGTCACCTTCCTCTAAGGTGGTGCCTTCTACCTAGAGTGTCCCAGTCCTCAAAAATCCCACTAAAAAAGCCCAGGAAAACCTGACTGAAAATCTGCCCTGGGGCCCAGCACCTGCTGGCTACTTCCTTTTCCCTCTTCCCTCAGAGCCCTCCACACACCTGCTTCCTACCTATCCTGTTGTGACTCATCATTGACCCCTTCCCCTCCCACTTAGAGCCCATAAAAGCCTTGCCCTCTCCTCTCCCAGGTTCTGCTCTCTCCTTTGTTAGAGAAAGCCTCCATATCTTTTCCTTCATAAAGGTCTGCTAGAATTTATGTGTTTTTGGCCTCTTACGTGACATGCCTCTGCCCAGGTTCTCTCCATGTGGGTGGCCCTGCAATGGTGGCATTTGACTTCATTTCTTAAAACCCAGGCTACTTGGGTGGGCTGAGGCTTGTGAGTGGCTCAGCCACAGACTGAACTTTGCAGCAGCTTCTGTGTGGCCTCAGTGTCCCACTCATGTCACATGCCTCCCATGGGGTGACTCCTCAGATATGTGATGGATTCCCAGGACCAGTGCATTCCCATCTCCGACTGGCCCCAGCTCCAGTGCTGCTTGGATGGTGAGTGCAGGGATGGTTTTCTCGATTCCTTTCCTTCTCTCCTGAACATACACTGCTTGTAGTGTTGAGACCCAAGTTTCCTCTCAGGTGCTGGATACTGGGCCTCTGTGTCCACGGACTGGGAGTAAACATGCAGAGGCAAATGGAAGCCCAGGGAGAGGAATTTTAAGGGGGCAGACAAAGGCCTTTGCCAGGAGAGACAAGGAGATCCTGATAGAGTGGCTGTGGAACACATCTCCCAAGGTCTTTTATTGCAAATTCTTGGAGATGGGACGGTTAGGAGACCATTCTCTTGATGATACCTAGATTGTGTTCAATCAAGTGAGATGATGCATTCTCTGGTGATGAAGTCAGCATCTACTTTCCTTGAAGCCAGGGTGGTCTCCTCTAAATTGGTTACCCTGCCTCAGTGGTTTCCTATCTTCAGGTTCCACTTCCCTAATCCTGCCCAAAATTTGCTAACTCCTCTCAGTACCTCCTTTTCAGAGGAGGCCCTTCCTGCTATAAGTGAGTACTGGACAATGACCTCTCTGTCTTCTTCAGGCTGTGAGGGGACAAAGTCAGGGACAGCAGTCAGGGCTCCTCTGCATGGGCGCAGTCAATTGAGGCTTCGTTTCCACCATTTGTAATTTGGTGGATTCTAAATGATAGGAAATATTTTTATGAGAAAATTTATAACATAGTTTCCAAATAGAAGTTAGTCCTATATTCAACAAAGGTCTCATAAATGGGGACTCCCAAGATAGCCATCCTCAAGTATGTCGCCAAGATGTCCATCCCTGAGATGTTTGTTCATTAAGTTTAGTAGTCTGCAGTCTGAGTCAGTTCATTGTCTCTCACCACCTCCCTGCAATTTGTATAGATACACCCTTCCTCCTCTAGGACCAAATGAATATCCCCTGAGTGGCTGTTAGTAAGTTTATCCCATGGTGGTTTTGAATGGCCATAGAAACCAAGGAATCCACTTGGTCCTGGATGGTCTTCAGGACTGAGGAAATGCACTCTAGGTCAGGGGCTAGTTCAATATAGAGGTTATGGTGGGTGTATGATACCCGTCCTAATCCAATTATTCCAGTCCCTACTCCCACAGATATGCCTGACTCCACTAACAGAAGAATAAAATGAATTTTCCATTTGGTTCAGATAGGGTTGAAGAGAGGGATAGGGGGTTCCTGGTCAACAGAAACTATACTAGTCTCAGGAGCGAGAACTACTATAGTGCAAGTTCCAGTCCAGGTAGTAGGAAGACACATGTATGCAGTTCTCTACATGTGAAGAAGGATCCTTTAGTTTGAAGGCAGGTGGTAATTTTAAGGTCAAACAACAGATATTTATAGAGGGAACGATGTCTACTTTCTAATATTGTTTTCCCAGAAAAGAGGTACTGAGTAGCTAAAGCTGCTGCTGTTAGATGCTGTATAGGCACGATTTGGGGGCTAGGTGACATACAAGTTCTATTTTCCCCAAACATATAATAATGTTTCGGATCTATGCATGTCCAGGAAACTGAATCATGGATGAAGGAAATTTGTAAACAGTTATTGGAGACCTTAGCATGGTGATTTTTAACACATTGTAGCCAAGGGGTATGTTACTGCATTTCTCTGATCCTGAATGATCCTTACAGAAGTAAAGATTTTTGTATTTTTAGCATTATTGGTATCAAGGGGCATGGATCCTGAGACTTGGAGGTCATCTGGAAATAGTTTATGAGCAACCTTCCAGTATGCTCATCAATGGTGATCTAAAGTTGGTGTAGTTATAAAGATTATCAGGGAGGTTTCTAACTGGGGATGAAAAAGATTATCTATGGTTCTAAGGTATGGTCAGTAATAGAAAAAGTTGATCCCCTTATTGGAGAACATTTACTTTCTAATTTATTTAGTTTATCATCATAATTCTCCATTAGAGAGTATGTCTGATACTGTTCCTGGAAAGTGTGGATTTTTTGTGGATGGGAGTATGTTGTTGTTGTTGTTGTTTTTAGGTGCCATCGAGTCCTGTCTGACTTATAGCAACAATCATAGGGTTTTCCATGGTTGAATGTTTTGGGATTGCCCTCGGAGTGAATTGCCACGTCCTTCTCCCTTTTTGCAGTGGTGGAAACTGAACCTGGGACCTCAGAGACTGCAGAACGGTGCTCTACCAATTGAGCTAAATTCCAGCCCTTTTGTTGTTGTTGTGTTGTTGTTGTTGTTGTAGGCTATATTAACTTGAGTCTATCTGAAAGACCTAGCTGGATAAGCTGTACTTTCTCTGTCTTGTAGGAGAGACATGCCAAGGCAGTGTTCATTAGCATATGGAGAATTTCTGTCTAGTAAAAAGTTATGTGCCTGCAGCCTTACCGCTGTGGTGTCCAATCCCATCAGATCTCAGAAGCTAAGCAGGGACAGGCCTGGTTAGTATTTGGATGGGAACTGCCTGGGAACACCAGGTGCTGTAAGCTTGGGAGAAGGACCCAACCACCCACTCCCAAGAAAACAATCAGCTATTGAAAACGCAATGAATAACAGAGAACCACTGAGAGTAGTGTTTCATCTGTTGTACGTAGGGTTGCTGTGAGTCAGACGCTGACTGGATGGCACCTAACAACAACAACAACAACAACAACAACAACAACAGGTTATGTGCAGCGTTGAATAAGGAAAGAACACAAAAATAAGGAGTAGAGTTGCTAGCATGACCAAGGGTCCCAAAAAAGGATAGTTATTAGAAATGACATCTGGCAGTGAGCTGGCAAAAAAAAATAGTGAACAGGTTGTAAATCCCAGGACCAGACAGGGGCCTGAAACTGGAAGACACTTATGAGAGGATACAGTTACTTCCCTGTGATCTGGGGTCAGATTATTTTTTGAAGTGTTATTTGAGGTCCTCACTTGGCTTGCAGGTGTAGTTCAGTTTTGTTGGAGCTGCTTTAGTAGTGTTGGGTGGTGTGTCCTTTGCCCCATTCCATGCTTTAAGACAGGTGTGATGGATCCAAGAATCCAGGCCAGTGACCTGAAATGGAATTGACATAGATAGAATGACAGAAAGTAGCCCCACTCCCATATTGGGAATAGTGTGAGAGGAAAGAGATTTAACAAGGACCAAATCTCCAGGGAAGAATACCTTGATGCCCTCCTCCCAGGGGCAGCCCTCTAAGAGTTTTTGAATGGTTTCTTAGCACTTAGCAAAGGATGTGATTTTTGCACCAGGGCTTCTGTTTCTTTATCTAGTGTTAAGTAATTTGTTAAAAATGGTCATCCATAGAGCATTTCAAAAGGACCAAGTCTCATTGTATGAGGGATGCTTCTTATTTTAAGGAGCACCAAAGGGAATAAGCTCATCCAAGGAAAGTGAGCTTCCTGACATAACTTCCTCAAGTGTTTTAATAAGGTCATTTACTTTTTCTACCTTTCCAGAAAG